>CM050941.1:34082570-34370070 GCA_027789145.1 Solanum arcanum | reverse complement strand
AGACAATCTCTTATGGGTTCGATTGAATCTACTGTTGCTTATGGACAGTTTTTATTTCAATACGCAGCCCAATTTGCAATTATCTTTATTTGATAGAAATATTATTGATGCTTTAACATTAAATGTTAAGACTCATGGTTATAATTATGCTGTCGGATCTGAGCTTATTTGCTTATCTTATAGAATTTATTATAAATTGTTAACTACTTTAAATCCTAGATGCAAATTATATGATTCGTCTAATGAGACTATTCTAGTTGAAACCAATTTTATTAAATCTAAAATTACGACTAGAAGGCCTATTAAATGGGATGAAATTAATTATTCTGATAAATGGATTTTAAATGATGTTGTGTCTCAAAGGCAGGTTGCTGAAGAAGTCACTAATAGTGACTATTCTCATATTACTCAAAATCCAAATGGTAAGATTTGTATTGAGTTTAATGATAATTCTCCTGTTTATAATTCTTCTGTTTATAGTAAGAGATCTTTCTCTGGTTACAAAAGGTTACCAGAAATTCAACATATTTCTCCTATAAGTCATGAAGGTCCTAGTTATGGATCAGCAAGGCGAAGACCTTTGTCTCTTCACACTTTAAGTGATACTATGAGTGAAGGATTGGTTGAAAGTGTCACGATCCAAAACCGGGCCGCGACTGGCACCCACACTTACCCTCCTATGTGAGCGAACCAACCAATCTAAACCTTAACATTTCAATGTATATCAACAGAAAGTAATGCGGAAGACTTAAACTCATAAATAAAAACCAATTCATTAACTTCTAAAATTCAACATCTATTATTTCCCAAAATCTGGAAGTCATCACCGCAAGAACATCTATGATCAAATTACTAAACTAAGAGTATTCTAAAATCTAAAACAAGTAGAAGCTAGTCCATGCCGAAACTTCAAGGCATCAAGACATGAGGAAGAAGATCCAGTCCAAGCTAGAAACATAGCTCACCCTGAAGATCCGGTGTGACGAAGACTGGCTAGATTTGTTGTTGAGTTGAAGACGACGGCACGTTTGCTGCACCCCACAAATAACAAAGAAGAAAACATAAAAGTAGGGGTCAGTACAAAACACGGGTACTGAGTAGATATCATCGGCCAACTCAAAATAGAAAACAAGATATATCAAGTAATATCATAAATCAACTACAATACTCAATCTGGCAAAGATTTACAATTACAATAACCCTTGGTCACAACACCAAGCACATCAATGAGGACTCACGCCTCCTCATCATACTCATTTGGGAATTAGATTCATTAGATTGAGTATATTAACATCTTTCAAGATTCATTATCTTTATCCCTCTCGTGTCGGTACGTGACACTCCGCTCCTCATATACTATCCTGGTGTCGGAACGTGACACTCCGATCCTCATTCTATCCTGGTACCGGAACGTGGCACCCGATCCATATACTATCCTGGTGTCGGAGCGTGACACTCCGATCCTCATATACTATCCTGGTACCGGAACGTGGCACCCGATCCATATACTATCCTGGTGTCGGAACGTGACACCTGATCCCCTAATTCATCAAGCCTTCTTTTACACCAAGGCATCATCAATCTCATTATATAATTTATCAAGCCTTCTTTTATACCAAGGCATCATCATTAACAAGTGAATTAGGGTTTCTTTGAAGATTTGGGATTCAAAAGCTTCATCATGCTTGTTTATTCACAATTACATAATCATATTCATGCAAGCATACAATTAAGCATATAGAGGGGTTTACAATACTATCAATACATACAATTCGCTATTAAGAGTTTACTACGAATAGCATAAAATAACCATAACCTACCTCCACCGAAGACTAGTGATCAAGCAAGAATTTTCCCAAAGCTTTGTGTTTCTCCTCTTCGACCGTTTCTCTTTCCCTCTCTTTGTTCTTTCTATTTTCTTTATTCAAACCCTCTTTCTTTTACCCTAATTAGTATATAATTAAGAATAAAAGATGGCAATAATAACCCACTAATTAACTTAAGGTTACCTCTTCTAACCCCCAAGAAATTGAGTTATTAATATAAACCCACGAAATATATAATTATCGCAGGAATAGTCCAAAACGCCCCTTTAAAACTTAACCAGAAATCCGACTCCGACTGGTATTACGCAACCTGTGACGGGCCGTCGTGCCTGCAACGGTCCGTCCTGCTGCTCTGTCACAGACTTCAGAGACTCAATTTCTCTGAAGAGTCTGTGACGGTCCGTCACACTTGTGACGGTCCGTCCTGCCATTCCGTCACGAAGTTCAGAGAGTCGATTTTCAGTACCCAATTTCAGATTTTCTAAGTGTTATGGAACGAGACCCTGCGACGGTCCGTCGTGCCCATGACGGTCCGTCGTGGGGTCCGTCGCCTCAGCCAGTTTTTCCAGAAATAAAATCTGCTGCTCAAAACGACTAAACAGGTCGTTACAGAAAGGGTAAGGATAGACCCTAAAACAAATATTGGTTAAGCAACAATTAAGTTGTCAGATTTGGATCCAACTCAGTCAGAAATGGATTTCAGTGTTGATAAATCAACATATCTCAACGATGTTTAATGATGATAAGTTAGCTTATTGATTTCAGCCCAGGATTCCCTGGCTCGAAAACATATTCAAAAAGAATTTTATAATAAAAAATGGAACCAGTTTAGAACTTGGTTTTTTGAAACTTATAGTAAAGATGATTTATATAATATTTTTCAAGAGTTTTATGAAATTTGTACTTTGCATAACAAAATTATTTATTTTGTTCCGTGGTTTATAACCACATATTTGCCTTTATATATAAAAGTTATAGAAAGAACTTTTAAAGAAAGTGATGGCACTATTACTAAAGCCATCTATCCTCCTCAAGCTCCTTTTATTTTACCAAATAATACTGGGTTAACTTTTTCAGCTTTCCAAAAGTTTATTCAAACAGATATTGCCCAGATTTTTATTCATGAGATTAATAATCTTATTGCTCAAAATAATTATTTGAGTTTATATGTTAAAGTTCTTGGAGAACATATTAGTTCTTTAGATAAAAAATTAGATGAATTAATTATTTTGGTAAGAAATTTCAAAAATGTCCAAAAGAAGATAAAGCTTCTACTTCAGAAACCTCTTTCAGTGTTCCTACTCATATTCAGCGTCCTATAGATACTTCTGATTTTAAAGTTAAATCTTTTCATCATTTAGAAAATCTTCTTGACAAAAAATTGTCTGGTTTGGGTTCAAAACCTATTACAAATGATTTTCCGGAATCGAATATTAATAAAATTGAAAATCAACTTCTTGGTAATCAAGATCCGAATCAAGATGTTTCGGAAGTAAACGCCAGAAGATTTAAAGCTGGTTACAATCAAAAGCAAAGGATTATAGGAAAAGGGGGTTATGCAACTATCCCTTCCATGATGACTTATTATTATCCTCGTCCTACTCCTCAAGATGTGCTAGTTGAAGAAAGAGATTGGAATCAAACTAACACATCTTACAGTGGTAATGAGGTGTATGAATGAAATTTGAATGCCTTTGACAGAAAGTCAAGTTTCCATTATGGTACATCGAATGTTGATGTACTCATCAATTTATCGTCATACGAATCAGAATAATGATCATGCTATATGTAAAATGATTATAGCAGGTTTTACAGGTCAACTCAGAGGATGGTGGGATAATTTCCTAACACCTGAAGAAAAGCATGCAATTATGAATGCATACAAAGAAGAAGTTAAAAGAGAAATAGCTACTGGTGAAGATGGAAAACCAGTAGAAAGGATTACAACTCAAAGGGTTGAAGATGCAGTTTATACACTTGTTCTTACTATTTTTGAACATTTTAATGGAAGATTTTCCAACAAAAATGAGACTATTCGAACTTTACTAAATGGACTTAAATGTAACCATTTGGGACATTTTCGATGGTATCAGGACACTTTCATGAGTAGAGTTATGGATCTACCTGAAAGTAAATCAAGCTATTGGAAGAATAGATTTATTGATGGTCTTCCTTCATTGTTTTCTAAAAGAGTAAAAAAGGTATTAAGAGGAGATAGACCAGAAATCGCTTATGATACATTAACTTATGGAAAGTTAATAGGGATTTGTACTCAAGAAGGATTAAATCTTTGCAATGAGATTAAACTGGATCATTAAATAAAAAGGACTCAAATGTCTGAAAGATCTCAATTGGGAGATTTTTGTACACAGTTTGGCATAGAAGGACCGCCCAGTTCTAAACCAAAGACAGGTCATACTGAAGAAAGACATCATAAAAGAAGGCATGGTTCAAAACGATACAAAGAAAATAAAGAAGAAAAGAAAGCTCATATGAAGGCAACAAGGTTTGCCAGATATTTCTCAAAAAGAGATTTGAAAAACATTAAATGTTACAAGTGTGGACGATTTGGTCATCTTGCAACAAATTGCAAGGCAGATAAGTTTAAAGCTTTAGAGTTGGATGAACCAACTCAAGATAAAGTCTATGAGTTACTTTATGAATCTGATTCAGATTCCCATTCTTCTGGTAATTCTTCATATTATAGTAATGATAATAATGTTGATATTACTACTAATAAATGTGCTAATTGTCCAGGTGATAGTTGTTCTTGTGGGCAAGATGAATTTTATAAATTGCAATCTCAAATGGAAGATTATTATTTAGATAAATTACATCAAAGTTTTGAAGAATTAACTTTTAAAATGATTTCTTCAGAAAATGTTATTGAACTTTTAAAAGATGTTTCAGATAAAAATTTTAGAAACAAGATTTTAGAAATGATTTCTTCAAAAGCTTTTTCTTCAAAAAATTTTGAAAAATCGAAGAAGAATGAAGAAAAAACTTTTGAAAATTTCAATTACAATGCTAGTCCTTACTCTCTTCAAGAAGTTTTTTCCAGACTTGAAAAGAAAGGAACAGGCATTGTAAGAGATACTTCTCTGGATGATTTAAAACATGAGGTTGAAAACCTTAAAAAAAAAATTAAATCTTTAAAACAAAATCAGTTGATTAATAATCACCACATTTCCTAACTAGAAAATAATATTTTAGAAAATGATTTTCCTATTTTTGAAAAGGGAAAAGCTGTTTTGGATGAAGAGATTAATGAATCTCCTAGTGCCAAATTTCTAGGAATGATGCAAATTGTTACCACTCATCGTTGGTATATAAAATGCACCATTCTAATTAATAATGATTTTAAAATTTCAAGTATCACTATGATTGATAGTGGTGCTGATGTAGTTGTATTCAGGAAGGACTAATTCCTTCAAGATATTTTGAAAAAACTACTCATGTTGTTAAATCTGCTTCAAATCATGCTTTAGATATAAAATATAAATTTTCTAATACTTGCATTTGCCAGAGTAAAGTTTGTATTCCTCACTTTTTCTTCCTGGTCAAAAATCAATTATATCCGCCAATTATTCTTGGCACTCCTTTTATAAATGCTATTTATCCCTTTTCAAAATTAAATGCAAAAGGTTTTACAGCAAATTATAATGGTAATACCATTAATTTTGAGTTCATAACTGAACCAATTACTAGAGATATTAACTCTTTTATTCATTTAAAACAAAAGCATATTGAGTCTTTACAAATGGAAATTTATAGTCTGAATATTTCAGAGTCTTTACAATCTTCTAAAGTTCAAGAAAAAATTAAATTGATTTCTGGAAAAATAGCAGCTGATATTTGTGCAGACCCTCCAAATGCTTTTTGGGACAGGCAAAAGCATATTGTGACTTTGCCTTATGAAGATTCTTTTGATGAATTAAATATTCCTCCAAAATCTCGCCCCTGTCAAATGAATTCAGAATTAGTCGATTTCTGTAAAAAAGAAATTGATAATTTATTACAAAAGGGACTTATCAAACCTCTAAATCTCCATAGTCTTGTACTGCATTTTATGTTAATAAAGCTGCAGACAAGAAAGAGGTGTTCCCAGGTTAGTAATAAATTACAAACCTTTGAATAAAGTTTTAAAATGGATAAGGTATCCCATTCCAAATAAAAAAGATCTTCTTTCCAGATTATATGATGCCAATATAATTTCAAAGTTTGATTTAAAATCAGGTTATTGGTAGATTAAAATTTATAAAGAACATACTTATAAAACTGCGTTTAATGTTCCTTTTGGTCAATACGAATGGAATGTTATGCCTTTTTGTTTGAAAAACGCACCTTCTGAATTTCAAAAAATTATGAATGATATTTTTAATCCTTATATGGATTTCATTATTATTTATATCGATGATATTCTTGTTTATTCTAAAACATTAGATTCTCATATAAAGCATCTTGATATTTTCAAGAATATTGTTATTGAAAATGGTTTGGTTATATCCAAAACTAAAATGAGTCTTTTTCAAACAGATGTAAGATTTTTGGGTCATCAAATTTGTCAAGGGAGGATTACTCCTATTCAGAGATCCATCAATTTTTCATCAAAGTTTCCTGATGAAATTATTGATAAAATAATGCTACAAAGATTTTTAGGCAGTTTAAATTATATTTCTCCATTTTATAAAAATTTTCTAAAGATCTTGCTCCTTTGACTGACAGGTTGAAGAAAGGTAAAATGTTACCTTGGAATAATGATCTTACTAAATTGGTTAAATCCATCAAGAAAAGGGTTAAATATTTGCCTTGTCTCACCCTAGCAAATCCAAATTGGATTAAGATTATTGAAACTGATGCTTCAAATATTGGTTATGGTGGAATCTTAAAGCACGTTAATCCCCATGACAAAGTTGAATATCTTGTTTGATTTCATTCAGGATGATTTATAAAATCAAAAATTTATTATTAGAACTCATGCTCAATCAGTTAAATAAATGTTTAATAAAGATTTTAAACATGTTATGTCGAAGTTAATGTTTGCCAGGTGGCAAGCACAATTAGCTCCTTTCGACTTCGAAATCCAGTATAAAAAAGGAACTGATAATTCACTTCCTGATTTCCTATCAAGAGAATTCTTGAATTATTAATTTCTTTGTTTAGAATGTCTACTTATCAGTATTTTCTGGGAGACAAAACTCTTATTACGATTCTAAGAGTTCTACCTTTAGATAATGATTTAAAAGAAAAAATCTTAGATATAATTATCGAAGATTTAGTCATGGACTTCTTTATACAAGGGTCACCATTTTATGACCTTTCCCTCACTAATGATGAGTTGGAACTTGATGTTGAGGGATATTTCTCAGATTTGTACTAATCTGTTTGTTCTATCTTTCTAGCATGGGAGGTAATGATCCTCTGCCATGGTCACAAGTGTGTGGTCGTGGAGGACAAAACCGCGGAAGAGGAAGATCATCATCTTCTTCACATCAAACAAGATCGTCATACGACTCTTCCTTTCCAGTTATACAACATGGAAGCAAAACTTTGATTAAATCAAAGATTGGGCGAAGCTTCTTTATCATCTTCATCTTCGATAAATAATAAGGATATTCCTAAAGATAGTTCATTATATGAACAAATCAAAGCATATTTGCAGACAAAAGAGAAAGGTTATACCTATGCTTCTTTGGCCAAAGGGGCTGACCCAGTCAGTGTTCCTGAAGAAACGGCGAAAAAAGAAATTATATTTCTTTTAGAAAACTCTGATATTCAGAGAAGTAATGAACCTTGGAATATACTCCAAAGGTATCTAACAAAGGGATTATATTTCCCTGGCGAGGCTTATAAGACTCGGACCTATTATGAATCCATTCTAAGTTATACTGGAAGTGCAGAATTTCACCACTTCTCTGATTTTGATAAGAATGTTTATAACTTCTCCAATATGACAATTAAGCAGATTATATCTGCTGAAGACTGGAGAATCTCCACTATGCAGGAGAGACAGGTTTCCGTGAATGGCATAAATATGAATTTTACATATTGGGACTATATCCAGGCCTTTCACAAAATTTTTTATTATAATAACAGTAAACTAAAGCACACATGATTTTTAAAAGTCTGTGCTAAAGTTTTTACTAAAAACTTGCCAAATTGGTTTTTAAATTGGTGGTCTATTCATGGCCCAACGGTAAAAATTTTGCCTCATAATTTTCATATTTTATACAAAGAATGGGCCAAAGTTTCTCCGTTTATAACAAATTTATTTTTATAAGATCATGTCTCAAATATTGAGAAAATTGATCAAATGTATTTCTTTATAGAATTTTCTATTCCTTGGATCCATAAATGGACTCCAGAAGTGGGTTATACCCCAATTGAAAACATTTCTTGTTTATACCGAAAATACTTTACAAATTTTCGGGACAAGTTAAACAGAAAAGATCCAGCAACAGGATAGTTATATGGACAAGAACTACTGAATCAAATTACCAGCACTATTAAAACATATCAGGACTCCCCTCAAAAGGGCATCTCTACCGGGAGTTCAACCAAGAATGTCGCCAGAAGAATTTCTATTCAAGATGGAAATAAAGAAGAAATGATAAACAATTATTTGGCTGAAATTAAAAAGAATTTATTGACAAATATCGCAGAATTTGATAAATCAGACACTTCTACGAGGAGTGGACAAAGTGATACAGCGGATGCACAATCTGTAGATCGAGATATTGAACTGTCAGAAGGACAATTACAACAGGTAGAAGACTTTCTGGCATCAATGAAAGAACAAGACAGTACAATAATAAAAACTTTAAAAGGAAAGAATAAGATTTAAAATCTTATCGAAAAACCCTATCAAGAACAGTATATTACTGTTCAATAATATTGTTTAAAACATTATGTAGGGCCCATATGAGGACCCCATTTTACTTTTCTTTTTTCTATTTAAGGAGCCTCTTTTATTCCTTTTATTAATTTCTCTTATGATTGCCGCCTCCATGGCCGGCTAAGATAATTTTTATATCTATGCTAGCTTCATAATTTCAGTATGATGTTCTTGTCTAATATCTAGATCTAATCAAGTTATAATGAATTCTTATTATAGTTCTTAAATATTTTATCACAAGTTTTGACTTGGTTCCAAGATGGTGGTACAGTCTGATAATACACTATTAATGATAGCGAGCATGTGGTATTGTAAGTCCCTGTTAAGATGAAGAAAGGGGCAGCCTAAAACCCTTGATAGAACTGCTACCCATTAATATGTATATTATTAAGACAAGCTCCATGCTTGGGTAAAAGCTTACCATACAGCTGAAACTTATGATAAAACTTTTAATATAACTATAATACGTTTCAAAGAATAACTTGGTCATGTGCAAAGCTAGATCTGGATGGCCGGCGGACTACCGCCAGCCTCTTGGATCGTGAATAATAATAATAATAATAATAATACTAATAATAATAATAATAATAATAATAATAATAATCATAAAAATAACAATAATAAATAATAATTATTATAATAATGATAATAGTAATAATAATAATAATAATAATAATATTACTAATAAAAATGCAATAATAATAATAATACTTATAATAATAATAATACTTATACTAATAATAATAATACTTATAATAATAATAATAATAGTAACAATAATAATAACAATAATAATAAAAATAAGAATAATAATAATAATAATAATAATAATAATAATAATAAAATAATAATAACAATAATAATAATAACAATATTATAATAATAATAATAATAATAATAATAACAACAATATTATTATAATAATAATAATAATAACAATAATAATAATTATGGTAATAATAATGATAATAATAACAACAACAACAACAACAACAACAACAACAACAACAACAGCAACAACAACAACAACAGCAACAACAACAACAGCAACAACAATAATAATAATAATAATAATAATAATAATAATGTTAATAATAATAATAATAATAATAATAATAATAATAATAATGATGATGATGATGATAATAATAATAATAATAATAATAATAATAATAAGAAAGATGATGACAATGATAATAACAACTCTAAAAACAATAATAATAATAATAATAATAATAATAATTATAATAATAATAATACTACTACTAATAATAATAATAATGAGAACAACAACAACAACAACAACAACAACAACAACAACAACAACGACAACAATAATAATAATAATAATAATAATAATAATAATAGAATGTTGAGTTCTCGTCTATTTCATCACCTTTTACCAAATTGATTAAAAAAATAATGAAGTTTCAATGGTCTAAAAATCTTGTGGGAAAAGCTTTAAGCAATTGAAAAAATAGGTCGACTATCGCCCAACTTTGATTTTAACAGATGTTCTTAAGGTATTGTATTGTGGTGTATCGTGATGCATCTAAAGTCGGCTTGGGTTGTGTATTAATGCAAGATGAAAATGTTATAACTTATGCGTCTAGACTGTTGTTAATGAGAAGAATTTTCCAACCCATGACATAGAGTTTGTTGTACTTTTCGCTTTGAAGATATGACATTAATGTTTGTATGGTGTTAATGTTAATGTATTAAGTAATCACAAGATCTACAATATATGTTTACTCGGAAAGAGCTTAATCTAAGACAAAGGTGGTGGTTAGAATTTGTCAAGGATTATGACATGAGTATTCTTTACCACCCTGGTAAGTCTAATATTCTTACTGATGCCTTAAGAAGGTTTTCTATAGGTAGTACCGTCCATGTTAAGGAAGAAAAGAGAGAGTTAGCCAAAGAGGTGCATAGACTTGCATGAATAAAAGTCCAACTCATGGATTCCCAAGAAGGAGGAGGAGTGGTGATGAATGGGGATGAGTCTTCGTTAGTGTCTGAAGTAAAAGGCAAGGAAGAACAAGATCCCATTTTTCTTGAATTGAAGGCAAGTGTTCATAAGCAAAAAAGTAATGGATTTTGAACAAGGGAGATGGTGTGTTGAGGTATCAAGGCAGATTGTATGTACCAATGGTGGATGTGCTCTAAGAAATGATCATGGAGGAAGCTCATAACTCTAGATATTCAATTCATCCGGGTTTCACAAAAATGTATCATAATTTGAGAGAAATATATTGGTGGAATGGTACAAAGAAGTGCATTGCAGAATTTGTTGTCAAGTGCACAAAGTCCCAACAAGTTAAAGTAGAGCACCAAATGCCCACTGGTTTCGTTCAAAATATAGAACTTCCAGAGTTAAAGTTGGAGATGATTAATATGGATTCCGTCACAGTTTTACAAAGGTATCACATACAACATGATTCTATTTGGGTGATTGTTAAATTAATGAAAATATCAGCCCATTTTCTACCTGTAAAGACTACCAATTCAGCAGAAGTTTATGCAAGGTTATATATTAAGGAGGTGGTACGACTTCATGGAGTCTCAATCTCCATTACTTCATATAGAGGTGCACAATTTACAACTCAATTCTAGAAGTCTTTTTCAGAAAGACTTAGGTTCAAAGGTGATCTTAAGTACCACTTTTTATCCTGAGGCAAATGGGCAAGTAGAGTGCACTATTCATACTTTAGCAGATACGTTGAGTGCTAGTGTGATCTATTTTAAAGTAATATGAGATAATCACCTACCTCTGATCGTGTTTGCACACAACAATAATTATCACAGTAGCATCCAAATGGCTCCTTATGAAGCTCTTTATGCGAGAAGGTGCATATCTGTTATCGGCTGGTTTAAAGTTGGTGAAGCAAGCTTGATAGAAAAATATTTAGTTCCTAAAGCTATAGATAAGGTGAAAGTGATCAAAGATAGGTTGAAGAATGCATAGACTCGTTCGAAATCCTACACTTATGTTACGAGAAGAGAGTTGGAGTTTGATGTAGAGGATTTGGTGTATCTTAAAGTTTCACCCATGAATGGTGTTATGAGATTTAGTAAGCAGTGAAAGTTTAGTCCCCAGTATATTGGACCTTATCAAATATCCAAGAGGATGGGAAGTAGCATATAAGTTGGAGCTACCAAAAGAGTTAGCAGCGGCTCATCTGGTATTTAAGATCTCTATGTTGAAGAAGTGTATGGGCGATCCCTAATTGATTATACCAACTGAAAACATTGAGATCAATGACATCTTTCCTTATCAGGAGATTCTGATTCAAATTCTAGATTGCCAACTTCCTAAGTTTAGGACAAACGAGGTAACATCTATAAACGTAGGAGGAAACAATTTGTTGAGGAAGCTACTCGGTAAGCTATTGGGTAATTCCAAGTTACTATGAAAGAGTTTTTCAGCCCCAAATTCTTCTTCATTAACTTTTCCAAAACGGCGACATGACCATCTTTTGGCCCCAATTCTTTTTTATTAACTTTTCTATAACGACGACATTAGGTCATTAGTCTATGAAGCTTCTAAAACTATGATCAATGTCGGGATAAGACTCGATCATCCTAACAGCTAAAAATTCTAAAGACAATGTCAAAAGGGATCCTCTGTAAAGAAAGTAGGCTTACCAAATGACTCAGAGCTCTCAACTAGATTGACAAAGTGATAGATTTTGATCCTGTTTATGTGTATCGGCATCATAAAACATTGTACTCCAAATGACATCAGTACATTGAATGTACGGGAATGCGAGGAAAAAACTAAACATGAACTCAATGCATAAATAAACAACAATAAAGATGTATTTTATGATAATTATTTAAAACAGTTCATAACAACTCAACGTATTGAAAAATACAATAACAACTCATCTTATATATTGAAAAGTATAATATAATTTTATGGGAGTTTCTCTAACCAGCAACAATCACTATGAGCTATGCAAAGATACAACATCTCGCCTATGCTGCCATACTGTCCAATAAGTTGTTGGGATGTAGAACGCCTCAATAAACTGGATCAACTAGTCTACGTTAAAAATCATTAAAAATCATCTATAAAGTATAACCCTTTCTACCCACGATGGTTACATGGTTTATGGAGACTTGACACATTATGAACCCATCCTCATATCGTTACTCAATAGTACTCCCAAAATATACTCAGCTCATATGTTTTAAATTAGAACTTTTTCTCTGTAGTATGAAATTATTACTCAAAATTTGTCTCTTAAAAGATATTGAACACAAATCTATTCATAAAAACTCATTTGGAAATTGGTGTTTCCTCTAACCTTATATCTAAAATCATTTACTCATTGGGAATACACACTCCCCATATAGTATTTTAAAGAAAATGAACTTCTTGCTACTCTTTCTCAATATCAATGCTTAAGTCTAATTTTTTTTATAAGACTAGTAAAAGAGTTCTTAAAATGACTTGAAGAACTATTAAGACTTGAATCTTTAACTCTTTTATGAATTTGAATTATGAATTATGAATTATGAATTCAAAGTTATGATTTGTGATAGGAAAGATATCGTGATGATTAAGAGTCTTTCTAGATAGTTAATCATGAGAAACGGTAAAAAATCATTGGCTGGGAGCAAGTTCGCGATGCAGAGATGCATTATAATATTTGGTTGTGAAAATAGTTTCAAAACAGTGGAGTCTACGTCCTCTCCGTAATACGGATGGAACTTTTGTGCATTGAGGTAATAAGTCCGTGACGTGGACATGCGTGCCAATATCTGCTAGAGTTAATCCTTCTTCGTTTTCAAACCCTAATTCCCTGAAAGTTTATTCTTTTACTCAATTTATCTTTAGATTAAGATACCCAATACATGTACAATTGAATCTAATAAAACACAACTATAAAATCGACACGACTTCCTCAAGATCTCATCAATCTCATCTAACTCAAGAATGAAAGACAATTTGAAGAACATAATTAAGATAATCAAACCTTAAACTTTCTATAACGAATTTTACTTAAATTAACATGATTAAAGCGTGGGTGAACAAACCTAATGTTATGAAAGTATCACAGACCTCCTTAGGGATTAACCCTTGGCGAAATCCATAACGAAAACTTATGAACTTGACGAAATCTTGACCTTTCCTCCTCTTTCTATTCATTTCTCTTCTCTCGAAGCCCTATCATTAATTTTCAATGTGTAAACTGAACCAAAACAGTTTAGACCCCAAATAAATTACTAAAAATGAAATAACATAATTGGATAATGAAAATACCAAAATACCCCTCTCGGTTGACGTTCCTTATCCACAAAGTCCGACTTCAAACCGATATATCTCCCTCACATGAACTCAAAATTTAGCAAACTCGGTGGCGTAGGAAAGTTATTAATGATATTTTATTTGATATCTTATATCCTGCTTAACTCATCATGTACTAGGATTCATGGTCATTTGAAGTTGATCCGAAACTCGTACTTAGCATAACTTGCCAAAATTTCCAAATTTAATTTCTTCCCCAAAATTGTTTCTTTCTAATTTCAATTCTTTCAAATAGAGGGGTATTACAGATCCAAATGACTTGTGTGCCCGAAATCTCAGAGACACACTTATACTATACTAAGGTCGTATTACCCCCCTGAACTTATTTTATTAATAATTTTTTACCCCTTTTTAGCTTACGTGGCACTATCTTGTGGGCCCAACGGTAGTTGACTTTTTCTTTTGAACTAGTGCCACGTAGGCTAAAAAGGGGTAGAAAATTACATATAAAATAAGTTCAGGGGGGTAATAGAACCTTAGTATAGTATAAGTGTGTCTCTGGGATTTCGGGCATAGGTTGAGGGGGTACTTGGGTATTTTCCCTTAAAAATAAGTTAATGTTGGACAATTACAAAAATGGTGAAGAAAGCTTCATTAAAAATAGGTTAAATCAAGGGAAACTTTTTTAAGAAAATATTGTTTTTCTAAAATAATGAATGTAATTTTTTAAAAATAATTAAAAAATGTAAAGATAAGAATTTGATGATAGAGAAAAAAATGTTTAAAGTGAGGAGACAAATAAATATTTTACAAGGAAAGAAATAAAAATAACTATATATACATTTTAGAGCAAATTACATCATATCCTGGAAGTTTTCCCAATTACAAATAATTTGAATTTTTTATTGCTCTAGGAAAAATTTCTTGATTTCTGATACATTGCAAATTATCCATTATTTAATGGGAAAGATGTACCCGAGAGGGGAGTTTTATAATATTTTAAAAATTGAAAGGAAAAATTTTGAGATTATGATATCTTAAGTTGTGTGGTAATGTAGTATTTTTCATAATTTAATCATTTTTTTTTAGATCTAAAATCAACATCTAATTACTCAAATGTGCATTCAAATATTCTAAGGTTAACACTAACAAAAGGTGCATAAGTCATCCTTCTTAATTTCATCTAATAAATTTTTTTATCACTTTTTTTCCTTTTCCATATTGATTTTTTTCTAAAACCTAGCAATTTTTCACTGATCTTTTTCATCACAATCATTTCAAAATTCACTTTATCGTCAATCCATAAAGAGAATAACAAGAAATATAAATATTAATAAACGTACCTAAAATCCTGGCTTAAAATTGGACGAGTGATGTTATTTTCTTCTTTAGTAGAATTGCTCAAATAGAGATCACAACCTTTCAAACTCTTCAAACATAAAAAAATTCAACAACTTTCTCATTAGGCATGCAGAAACATTATTTTCAGTCTTATAATATTTGTTCAATACGGCATCAGAAAAATGTATGGTTTTAGGTGGCACATATAATTTAAGTGTAAGTTCAATTATCTATAATAAATTCAGTAAATAAATTTTGTACTATTTTTATAAGTGATAAATCCTAAATATTAGACAACCCCTTTGTAACGACCTGTTTAGTCGTTTTGAGCAGCAGATTTTATTTCTGGAAAAACTGGCTGGGACGACGGATGTCACGACGGACCGTCGTGGTCACGACGGCCCGTCGAGGAGGTTTCGTTCCATGACACTTAGAATTCTTAAATTGGGTACTGAAAATCGACTCTCTGAACTTCAGGACGGAGGTGCAGGACGGACCGTCACAGTTCACCTGGATTTTGGGAGGCTGCGACGACCATCGCGACGGATCGTCGCAGGCACGACGGCCCATCACAGGTTGCGCAAATCCCAGGCGGAATGGGATTCCTCTACACGTTTTAAGGGTCGTTTTGGACTATTCTTTCCTTAATTATAAAGATTGAGGGTTAATATTAATAAATCTAATTACTTGGGGGTTAAAATAGGTAACCTTAAGTTAATTAGTGGGTCATTATTACCATCTTTCATTCTTAATTATATATGAATTAGGGTAAAAGAAAGAGGGTTTGAATAAGAAAAAGAAAAGAACAGAAAGAGAGGAGAAACGAACGAGTAGAGAGAGAGAGAAACGAAGAGGATAGCAAGGATTTTGAGAAGATAGCTTGTTGATTCAATTCTTCGGTGGAGGTAGGTTATGGTTTTTTACGATATTCGTAGTGAACTCTTAATAGTGAATGATATGTATTGGTGGTATTGTAAACCTGTCTATATGCTTAAATGTATGCTTGCATGAATATGATTATGTGATTTTGATGAAATAAGCATGATGAAAACCATTGAATCCCAAATCTTGAAAGAAACTTTAATCTACTTATTAATGATAATGCCTTGGTATAAAAGAAGACTTGATGAATTAAAGTAATGGGATTGATGATGCCTTGGTATAAAGAAGGCTTGATGAACGAATATAATGAGATTAGTGGATCGGAGTGTCACGTTCCGACACATAGTATTAGTGGATCGGAGTGTCACGTTCCGACACATAGTATTTAGTGGGACGGGTGTCACGAACCGACACGTAGAATTAGGGGATCGGAGTGTCACGTACCGACACATATAGGGGATCGAAGTGTCACGTTCCGATACATATAGGGGATCGGAGTGTCACGTACCGACATATATAGGGGATCGGAGTGTCACGTTCCGACACATATAGGGGATCGGAGTGTCACGTTCCGACACATATAGGGGATCGGAGTGTCACGTTCCGACACATGTAGGGGATCGGAGTGTCACGTACCGACACAAGAGGAAGAAAGATAATGAATCTTGAAAGATGAGAATATACTCAACATAATGAACTTAATTCCCAAATGAGCATGGTATTGAGGCTTGCGCCCTCATGGATGAACTTAATGGTACTTATTGATGATTATAGTACTTGTTATTGTTACATGTTGAGTTTATAGTTGATTTATGATATTAAGCGATATATCTTTGTTTTCTATTTTGAGTTGGCCGATGATATCTACTCAAGACTTGTGGTTGTATCTTGACCCTACTTTTATGTTTTCTTCTTTGTTATTTGTGGAATGCAGCAAACGTTCCGTCAACTTCAACTCAACAGTAGATCTAGCCAGTTTTCACTACTTACGGAAATTCAGGGTGAGCTAACGCTTCTAGCTTGGACTGGGTCTTCTTCTTCGAGTCTTGATGCCTTGAACTTCCGGCATGGACTAGCTTTTATGTATTTTTAGCTTCTTAGACATTCCTAGTTTAGTAATTTGAGATAGATGTTCTTGTGATGATGACTTCCAGATTTTGGGGATAATAATGATAGTTTTGAATTATTTTTATTAATGAGTTTAAGTCTTCCGCATTATTTTCTGTTGTATATATTGAAATGTTAAGGTCTATATAGGTTGGTTCGCTCACATAGGAGGGTAAATGTGGGTGCCAGTCGCGGCCCCGTTTTGGGTCGTGACAAACTTGGTATCAGAGCATTAGGTTCGTTGGTCTCATCACACAAGAACAGGTCTAGTAGAGTCTTAAGGAACGGTAGGGGGACGCCTTTACTTATCCTTGAGAGGCTATAAGACTTTAGGAAAATTTCACTCTTTCATTCTTTCTTTCGTGCTACTACTTGAGTCCAATTGGTATCTAGGCGATACGAATTGGTATCTGACCATATTCACTCTATTTTGCATATGGTTAGAACTAGAGCAACGACCGCACCAGCAGCAACAACGGCACAACAAGAAACATCTGAGCCAGCCACTGGGGCTGTGGCTCGAGGAAGAACGGTGACAAGAGGCCGTGGGAGGACGCCCTCTAGAGGAAGAGGACGAGCACCTAGCCCATCTGATGCTAGGGCAGTGACTCCTCCACCGACTGAGGGAGTGGTAAGAGAAGGGGAGGATGGGGAGAATGAACAAGAGCAGAATGAGGAATTGCCACCCAACCTACCCCAGAGATGATCAATCAGGTTCTCGCTTATCTTAGCGGGTTATCTGATCACGGTCAGGCACCTCCAATGGTTTCTGCACCAACACCTCCGGTTTCAGAGGTACGACATGCGGATACTATGGCTCCCCACATGGATGCCTCATTGGAGATAGGCAAATTTCCACGTCTGACTACTGGACCGATAATGACAAACGATCAGCACGAACTTTTCAGTAAGTTCTTGAAATTGAAACCTCCAGTCTTCAAGGGTGCAGAATCTGAAGATGCTTATGATTTCCTGGTTGATTGTCATGAGCTACTACACAAGATGGGGATAGTAGAACGGTTTGGCGTTGAGTTCGTAAGCTATCAGTTTCAAGGGAACGCCAAAATGTGGTGGCGATCACATGTCGAGTGTCAACCGACAGAGGCCACACCCATGACTTGGGCATCCTTCTACTCGCTTTATGGAGAAGTATATCCCAAGGACGTTGAGAGATAGAAAAAGGGATGAGTTCTTGAGTCTTGAGCAAGGTAGGATGACGGTTAACGCATATGAGGCTAAGTTTCGTGCTTTATCAAGGTATGCCACTCAACTCGCTTTGATCCACAAGAGCGGATTCGCCGGTTTGTGAAGGGTTGAGATCGAGTTGCGGATTTCACCTTACAGGTAGCGGCTACGACAACATCCTTCCAAGAGGTGGTAGACTTTGTGATAGAAGTGGAAGGAGTGAAGCGGATGACTTCACCACGACATCGACATCAAAAAGGTTTGAAGGGAGGTGAGTTTAATGGTTCTTACTCTAGAGGACAGAGCTCCGGAGGTTACTCAAGTCGACCAATTCAGTCTTCACTACAGACTGTAGTTGGGGGTCCACCTCAGAACGGTCAACACTACTCCGAGAGACCTATGCACGACTCCGCAGAGTGTTGTGGATGTGGGGAGATTGGACATGTTGGGAGGAATTGTCCAAAACAGAGTTACAGACCCCCAATAGCTAGAGGTAGAGGTGGTCTTGGTAGAGGCCGCTTTTCTGGAGGACGTGGTGGTCGAGGTAATGGTGGTCACCACAACGGCAGAGGAGATGGGCAAATTGGAACCACTACTACGCAACATGGTAGGGGCAATGGACAGACGGGTGATAGGGCCCATTGTTACGCTTTCCTGGAAGATCCGAAGCGAGGCGTCGATCTTTGTCATCACAGGTAACCTTTTGATTTGTGATTGCATGGCTTCCGTATTGTTTGATCCTGGATCCACATTTTCTTATGTATCTTCCTCATTTGCTAATGGTCTAAATTTACATTGTGAATTACTTGACATGCCTATTCGTGTTTCTACTCAGGTGGGTAGTCCGTGGTAGTTGAAAAGGTATATAGGTCCTGTTTGGTGAACTTTGTGGGAGCAACACTTATATAGATTTGGTTATTTTAGAAATGGGTGATTTTGATGTAATTCTGGGTATGACTTGGCTTTCTCCGAATTTTGCGATTTTGGATTGTAACGCTAAAACTGTGACGTTAGCCAAGCCTGGGGCAGATCCGTTAGTGTGGGAGGGTGACTACACTTCCAATCCGGTGCGTATCATATCCTTTCTTCGTGCTAAGAAAATGGTTAGTAAAGGGTGTTTAGCTTTCTTAGCACATCTCAAGGATGACACTACTCAAGTACCCTCAATTGAGTCGGTTTCGGTAGTCCGTGAGTTTTTGGATGTGTTCCCTGCAGATCTTCCTGGTATGCCACCAGATAGGGATATTGACTTCTGTATCGATCTTGAACCGGGCACACGCCCCATTTCTATACCCCCGTATAGAATGGCTCCCGCCGAATTAAGAGAGTTAAAGGCTCAACTTCAAGAGTTGTTGAGCAAGGGCTTCATTAGACCAAGTGCATCTCCTTGGGGTGCTCCGGTTTTATTTGTAAAGAAGAAGGATGGGAGTTTTCGGATGTGCATAGACTACCGGCAGTTGAACAAGGTAACTATCAAGAACAAGTATCCTCTTCCTCGAATTGATGACTTGTTCGATCGATTCTACAAGGTGCTTGTGTCTTCTCTAAGATTGACTTGAGATCCGGTTATCATCAATTGAAAATACGGCAACGGATGTACCAAAGACTGCTTTTGAACTAGGTATGGACATTATGAATTTGTGGTGATGTCCTTTGGTCTTACGAATGCCCCTGCTGCGTTCATGAGTTTGATGAATGGGATTTTTAAGCCATATTTGGATCTCTTCGTGATTGTATTTATTGATGATATATTGGTATACTCAAAGAGCAAGAAGGAACATGAAGAGCATTTGAGAATGGTATTGGAAACGTTGAGGGGGAAAAAGCTTTATGCCAAGTTCTCTAAGTGTGAGTTTTGGCTAGATGCAGTGTCCTTCTTGGGGCATGTGGTTTCGAAGGATGGGGTAATGGTAGATCCTTCTAAGATTGAGACAGTGAAGAATTGGGTAAGACCCACTAATGTGTCAGAAATAAGAAGCTTTGTTGGGTTAGCTAGCTACTACCGCCGATTTGTCAAGGGATTCTCTTCTATTGCTTCCCAATTGTGGAGCTTGACTAAGCAGAATGTTCCATTTGTATGGTCAGATGAATGTGAGGAAAGCTTTCAGAAGCTTAAGACTTTGTTGACTACTGCACCTATCCTCACCTTGCCGGTAGAGGGTAAGAACTTCATTGTTTATTGTGATGCATCCTATTTGGGTTTGGGTGCAGTGCTAACGCAAGAGAAGAACGTGATTGCTTATGCTTCAAGACAATTAAAAGTGCATGAACGTAACTATCCAACTCATGACTTGGAATTGGCCGCGGTAGTGTTTGCATTAAAGCAATGGAGGCACTATTTATATGGGGTTAAGTGTGAGGTCTACACGGATCATCGTAGCCTTCCAGATGTCTTTACTCAGAAAGATTTGAACTTGAGACAGAGGAGATGGATGGAACTACTAAAGGACTATGACATCACTATTTTGTATCATCCGGGGAAGGCGAATGTTGTGGCAGATGCTTTGAGTAGAAAGGCGGGAAGCATGGGAAGTCTAGCTCATTTGCATGCTTCTAGACGCCCATTGGCTAGAGAGGTTCAGACTCTGGCTAACGACTTGATGAGGTTAGAAATAAATGAGAAGGGAGGATTGTTGGCTAGTGTGGAGTCGAGATCTTCTTTTCTCGACAAGATTAAGGGAAAACAGTTTGATGATGAGAAACTAAGGCGAATCCAAGATAAAGTATTGCGAGGAGAGGCCAAAGAAGCGACAATCGATGAAGAAGGTGTTTTGAGAATCAAGGGAAGGGTATGTGTACCCCGAGTTGATGATTTGATCAACACTATTCTGGCAGAGGCTCATAGTTCAAGGTATTCGATACATCTGGGTGCGACCAAGATGTACCGTGACCTCAAGCAACACTTTTGGTGGAGTAGAATGAAGCGTGATATTGTTGACTTTATTGCTAAATGTCCAAACTGTCAACAAGTAAAGTATGAACACCAAAGGCCCGGAGGAACACTTCAGAGAATGCCCATTCCGGAATGGAAGTGGGAAAGAATTGCTATGGACTTTGTGGTTGGTCTTCCAAAGACAATGGGTAAGTATGACTCCATTTAGGTGATTGTTGATAGGTTAACTAAGTCTGCTCATTTTATTCCGGTCAAGGTAACTTACAATGCAGAGAAGTAAGCAAAAATCTACATCTCAGAAATCGTTCGACTGCATGGAGTTCCGCTATCCATCATATCAGATAGAGGTACGCAGTTTACTTCTAAGTTTTGGAAAACATTGCATGCTGAATTGGGTACTAGGTTGGACCTTAGTACTGCGTTCCATCCTCAGACCGATGGTCAGTCTGAAAGGACGATTCAAGTGTTGGAAGATATGCTTCGTGCATGTGTGATAGAGTTTGGTGGCCATTGGGATAGCTTCTTACCCTTAGCAGAGTTTTCATACAATAATAGCTATCACTCCAGCATTGACATGGCTCCATTTGAAGCATTGTATGGGAGGAGGTGTAGATCTCCCATTGGTTGGTTTGATGCATTCGAGGTTAGGCCTTGGGGTACTGACCTTTTGAGGGATTCAATAGGGAAAGTGAAGTCTATTCAAGAAAAGCTTCTAGCGGCGCAAAGTAGACAAAAAGAATATGCAGATCGAAAGGTTAGAGACTTAGATTTCATGGAGGGTGAACAAGTCTTGTTGAAAGTTTCACCAATGAAAGGGGTGATGCGGTTTGGTAAAAGAGGTAAGCTAAGTCCGAGGTACATTGGGCCATTTGAGGTACTAAAGCGAATAGGAGAGGTGTCTTATGAATTAGCCTTGCCTCCAGGGCTGTCCGGAGTACATCCGGTATTTCATGTGTCCATGTTGAAAAGATACCATGGAGATGGAAACTACATCATCTGTTGGGATTCAGTTTTGTTTGATGAGAACTTGTCTTACGAGGAGGAACCGATTGCTATTTTAGATAGAGAAGTTCGCAAGTTGAGGTTGAGAGAAATTGCATCCATCAAGGTTCGATGGAAGAATCGACCCGTTGAAGAGGCTACATGGGAGAAGGAGGCAGATATGCAAGAAAAATACCCACATCTGTTTACAGATTCAGGTACTCCTTTTCGCCATTGTTTTCTTCTTTTGATCGTTCGGGGACGAACGATGGGTAAATTGGTATCTATTGTAACGACCTGTTTAGTCGTTTTGAGCAGCAGATTTTATTTACCGAAAAGCGGCCGACGACGGATGTCACGACGGACCGTCGTGGTCACGACGGCCCGTCGAGGAGGTTTCGTTCCATGACACTTAGAATTCTTAAATTGGGTACTGAAAATCGACTCTCTGAACTTCAGGACGGAGGTGCAGGACGAACCGTCACTGGTGTGACGGGCCGTCACAGTTCACCTGGATTTTGGGAGGCTGCGACGACCATCGTGATGGACCGTCGCAGGCACGATGGCCCGTCACAGGTTGCGCAAATCCCAGGCGGAATGGGATTCCTCTACACGTTTTAAGGGTCGTTTTGGACTATTCTTTCCTTAATTATAAAGATTTAGGGTTAATATTAATAAATCTAATTACTTGGGGGTTAAAATAGGTAACCTTAAGTTAATTAGTGGGTCATTATTACCATCTTTCATTCTTAATTATATATGAATTAGGGTAAAAGAAAGAGGGTTTGAATAAGAAAAAGAAAAGAACAGAAAGAGAGGAGAAACGAACGAGTAGAGAGAGAGAAACGAAGAGGATAGCAAGGATTTTGAGAAGATAGCTTGTTGATTCAATTCTTCGGTGGAGGTAGGTTATGGTTTTTTACGATATTCGTAGTGAACTCTTAATAGTGAATGATATGTATTGGTGGTATTGTAAACCTGTCTATATGCTTAAATGTATGCTTGCATGAATATGATTATGTGATTTTAAGTAAGTTTCTCCTTATTTGCAGGAAATCTGTCCAAAGATGAACGCGAAAGTTTTTGAGCAAGAAATGCAGATTAGTCACCACCTACGGAGCTTATGACGGTCCGTAGGTGGCAACATAGTGAAGCTGCTGAAGGAAAATGGGGAAGTCTGACCTAATTGTGGGATTACATAAGTTCATGACGGACCGTCATATCCACGATGGTCCGTCCTACTGGTTCGTTGCAATGATGAGAGAGTAGTCCATACTAGTATCCAATTTCCAAGAAGTTTAAGTATTATGAAAATGAGACCCTCGATGGACCGTCGTGCTTGGAAAGGTCCGTCATGCCTGCCGTTGAGGTTAATGAAGAAAGCAACATAAGAATTTGTGAAGTATGGGACGACAGAGGCCATGACAGCCCGTCGTGACCACGATAGTCCGTCACGAGGTCCGTCGACCCAGCCGCGTTTTGACAGATTTTCAGTAATTAGAATCCTTCTTTTATTAGGTTTTGTTTTTATTATAAATAGTTCAAAAAACCTCGTCTTTGTTGGTTAGACTATTTGTTAGTAGACTTTTTGGTATTAGACTTTTTGATTGTTACACTTTTTCTGGAATTGATTGTTGGTGATTTTGTTGATTAATCAAGTGAATTTTTGGATTTTATTCTTTCTCATTAAAGTAAGTGCATGAATTCTTATATTGAATATATGAATATTGTGATTATGACTATGGGTGACTAAACTCCATAATAGGGTTGTGGGAACCATGGGTGAATAATGAGGTAAAATCTAACTAAAATAAAAATTTCAGATTAGTGTCTTGCATGTGTTGATAATTCTTTCGTTTAGAAGTCTTTTTAACAGATGGCCAACTTTAGAACTCGCCTTAATGCTACTTGACGGACCAAGGAGGTAGATAATAGGAAAAGAATTATCAACATAGATTTAGTGTATACAATCTAATAGGCTAGTGTCAATTGGTACGAGATAATAACTTAGTCAAATATCAAATACAATGCTTAATATGAGGTAAAGGTAAGGGTTAGTATAACAACATACGTAGTCGGACCAAGGTGCGGAGTGAAATTTTCTAGATGCCGGACCAAGGATTTAGAAATACATAACTTATCACTTTGCATGCAAGATACTAGAAAAGAATTGTTATAGTTAGAATTATCAAGTTAGGAACTTGTGGGGAACACTTAAACCCTAGTTACTTTTATTAATTGATTCAAACTTCAAGATTTGAATATGTTAGTTGTTTACTTTAATTTAGTTTAGTTATTTTCATTAAATTATAAATAAAAACTCCCCTTTTATTTTCTTTTGTTTTGTAAGGAAATAATTGACTAAATAATGGTAACAATAGATTAAAGTTAAGTCTTAACTATTTTCCTCGTGGGAACGATCCCAACCCCATTAGTTGGGTTCTTTACTTGATACGACCGCTTTTACTTCTTATTTGAGAAGTGAGTTTGAGCGTATCAATTTTTGGCGCTGCTGCCGGGGAAAGTAGCTTTTAGATTAACTTAAACTTATCACTTTGCATGCAAGATACTAGAAAACAATTGTTATTGTTAGAATTATCAAGTTAGGAACTTGTGGGGAACACTGAAATCCCAGTTACTTTTATTAATTGATTAAACTCCAAGATTTGAATCTCTTAGTTGTTTACTTTAATTTAGTTAGTTATTTCCATTAATTTAGAAATTAAACCCCCCTTTTATTGTCTTTTGTTTTCTTATGTAAATAATTTACTAAATAAAAGTAATAATAGATTAAAGTTAAGTCTGAACTATTTTCCTCGTGGGAACGATCCCAACCTCATTAGTTGAGTTCTTTACTTTATACGACCGCTTTACTTCTTATTTGAGAAGTAAGTTTGAGCGTATTAAAACTTCACTCATAGGTAACACTTCCAAAACGCTTCAAAAGTTCATATGGACCCACATAACGAGGACTAAGTTTTCCTTTCCTTCTAAACCTCATCACCCTTTCATGGGTGAAATTTTAAATAGACCCAATCTCCTACTTAAAATTCAAGGTCACTCTTTATTGTCGGCATAAGATTTTTGCCAACTTTGAGACGTTTTAGTCTATCTCTTATAACCCGAACCTTCTCAAGGGATTCATAAACCGAATTGGGGCCAAGTAGACCAAACTCACTTACCTCATACCACCCGGCTGGGGATCTACACCTTTTCCCACAAAGTGCCTAGAAGAGTGCCATAGAGATAGTCGAATTATAACTATTGTTGTAGAAGAACTCTATCAAAGGTAGGTGGTCATCTCAATTACCCTTAAAGCCAATGACACATGCCCTCAACATATCTTTTAAAGTTTTAATAGTGTGTTCCTCTTTACCATCCGCCTTGGGATGAAAAGCGGTACTAAGCTTCACCTTCGTACCAATCCCACTTTAGAAAGCCATCAAAATCATAATTATAAAGGAACACTACCATCCCTTAGGATCCCACATGTGCAATGAGTAAGAGAAGCCCCATACCCTCCCCCACCATATGTAGTAGCATTCAAGACAACCCTCATAACAGTTCACATACTTGACTTGTTCAATTACATTTTTTAAGTTAGGAAAAGAAGTGCAATAACTGACATGAGACCATGTGAGTTACATGGAATCGGGTGTTCTACTCCCACACCAAAAAGAGAGGGTTAACACTGGGCTAAGGTGTAACCACTCGTACGTAGCAATATAGGTTGATTCACTAAGTTAGATTCCTGTGTGGGCAAATAGTTAAGGGTCAAGGATATTGTTGCTAGAAACCTTGACTTACTAACTTGGAGGTTTCCATCTCATGAGACAACACATAAATTGGGAATCCGGACTTACTAATGTGAGGAAACCCATGTGGGAGACCAAACTTACTAGACCTCCATCTCATTTACAATCCCTTTCGGTGCTAAGCAATTATTTTCATTAGTAATCATATTATCTCATCATATAAGTTCACATTAGTCACTTCTAGACACCTATGTAAACATCTTATCATATCTCGCTCAAAGGTCATCACGAGTGAGAACAATCCATTCACTTTAGACACCACTTCATAAGTGAGTTAACTTTTCACTTAACACGTTATTATAATCACAGGATATTACTTTCAATCATACAATGATTGTATCATAACATGCATACATAAATCATGTCTAATTCAATGTCTTATGGTTAGGGATGAGGAATACTTAGCATCAACATTACAACCACAAATTAGACATAGAAGCATACTATCTAAATAACTCATAATTCATGAGTGAATCCAAGGGAAACTACTCAACATACCTTCTTGCCCTCTCCAAGAACATTCATACATCCATTACCAAGAATACATAACTAATTTTATAAATAAGGTAAATTCAAGAAATAATTACATAATTAACAACAATGTAGTCAATCTACTAGTTCATTATCTTGACAATTCACTCTAATAATTCAACTTTTCATGAAATTGAGGGAAAGATATGGGTCTAGGGAAATATCATAGGAAATCATCAATTAACCATCAATATATACTTAAACAACATTAATTCATCATAATTCACCACAATTGATTCATAGTTTTGTTTTTCAAAGAAGACACATATGTAGAAGAAAACCTAGATTTTAGGGGATCAAGAAATCATCTTTTGGAGGGACCTCTTGGGAAAAAGGATCCCAAAAGTGAAAAAAATCATACCTTAGAGATGATAAATCCATGAAATTGGGTTGGAAACTTGAAGTCTTGATCTTCTTCTTGGAGATCTAATGGTCTTAAATTGAGGTTTGGAGTAAGAGAAATTTTGAGAGAGATGAGGGTGATTTTTTATTTCAACTTTTTAGAACTGATTTGGGTGTTAAAAATGATCTAAAACTGACCCTAATACCTTATATAGTCACCCCTTAAATTATCCAAAAGACCCCTCACTTAAATGGGTCTTTTGTGAAGCCAAAATGTTTATAATACGAGTTTTACGAATCTGGAAAGTGGTTGCGCATCGCGGGGTTAATTTTATAATTTATTATTGAAATTCGGATTGTGACTGTGGACCTTGTGTAGGAACAACTTTGCAAGGCCAAGTTTGGATTTCCACGTGATGGCTGTGGGTCGCGCAACAACCACCAAATTCTTGACTACTCGCACGCTGCTTTGGCAGCCTGCTCGCCCATGTTCTGGTCCTCCCCAAGGACCCTTATGGTGGTCCTTGGGGTTTCATGACTGTTCTTTTTGACCCTCTATACTAAATTTTACCTATTTAAAGTCTTTTAACATGTTTTGAGTTCAGATGAACCTCCCAAACTTTCACAAAATATAGGGACGTTAACTAGTTCAATTTCGCTAGTTTTCGGACGTTAAGGCCTTTGTTTAAAGCTATGGCCACAATAATTCTCAAACAAGTTATTTACACTTATTTAGGTCTAAGATAATTATTATTCAACATATAAGGCTCTAGTATAGGTCCTGGAATTTCCGGGGTGTGTCAAAGACTAAAGTAGATGGACATTGACTAGGGTGATTTGAGTAGTATACTTAGTGCAGGTAGGGGTATGGGACTCTACCTAAATATTGCACAAGTTGAATCTAAGGGAAGTCCTAGGAGATTTTTCTTATGCAATATGATTACATGAAATGTATAATGCTTATGATATAACATGTTGGTTATGTTGATGAACATGTTATTGGTCTATGTTGCTATATGTGGTGGTGACTACTTATGATATAAGTTGTATGAAGCAAATCATTACTTATGGTCTCCTATATTGTTTACTTGATTATGTAGGGTTATGGGGCTTCACATGATCATTGCACTTGTAGGCTTCGGATGAGATTTGTGTTTTGTATGTTATGTTGATATGAACTGTTGAACATGAAATGTTAATATGGCCTTATGATGATGTGTTTTTGGTTATGATCATACTTTATGTTTTTCTGATCCTTATCTTGTATATGCTCTATTGTATGTGCACTAAAGACTCTTAAATGACTTAGAATGCTTTCCAAAGAAATGGTTCTTTTCATGCATGTCTTTAAATGTTTTATGTGCATATACCCATACCTAGTACATGTGGCGTACTAACCCATATACTTTATATAACTACAAATGTAGTGCCCGACTATTGAAGATTAAGAAGGTCGATTGAAGAAGCTTGGAACTCTTTATCCAAGTGTTGGTAGGTCCTCAATGTTCTGGGATACTATATTTTCATTATTCTAACCATGAAGATTTTAGTAGTTTAAGAGATACTCTTTTATTCCTTTTTATCTTAATTCTATTGCAGTAAGGCCTATTTGGCAAATTGATATTTTATTGGCTTAGTCCAAGATCCGTACTCTTTAATGGTTTTTTTGTGAGACATTTTTTGGACTACCATATGTATGTTAAACATGTTGCTAAAAGAGAAGCCTAAGTAAGCTTCAATATATGATAAGCGAGAAGTCTAAGTATACTTCACTTAGTATATGCAAAAGTTTTTAATTTCCCTTGATTTTTAATCAATGATATGTTAGGAGAATGCTAAGGACTTGTCTTAGTCCTCTTCGAGAATGACGACACCGATTACATCTGAGGGTGCTTTCCGGATGTGACAGGTAATTGCGATGGCAAATGTGGTCAACAGTTTTGGACATTGTTATAGTGAAAATTATTCATACAAAAATACCAATTAAATTGATTACATTTAATCAAAGTGAATCTGGATATTCATACATTAGGCCATTAAGAAAATTCACTTATATCAAGATTTTAACACTTATTTAATTTAAGCATGTCCTAATCATTAATATTTTGAACAAAATCTTAATACCATTAACACAAAATAAAAATTATACTTAAATGGGATAAAAATTGTAACCAAACCCTACCCAGGTAGTGGATATATATAGTATTATCACTTTTTTGAAGGAGCTTTTGGAGTGTGATATCACGCAACATATCATATTTTTCTAGGGGAATTTAATATGAATTTAGCCATAATTTTTTATAAAACAATTTATTTATGTCAAAAAATTTACAAACACATATTAGGTTCAATTTTCTATTAGCATTAGAAATTTGAAAATTTAGAAATTATAAAAACAATATTTTTAGAGTTTCTTACTTAAGTGTATATGTAACAAAGTTATTTTCAACATAGAAGATTGCACGTATGTATAGATATTTTGTAATTTAGATATGAGCAACACTTGATGTCGGAGTCTTTCGATATATCATTTACTCGGCTTCAACTTAGGAGAACGTGTAATTCCCTTTTATATATATTGTACCATATATTTTTCTCTTACCATTATCTTAGGGTGTCGTTAGATTTTTACCTGTTAGTAATATTTCCTTTTACCATAAATTTTAGGAGTCATCATTCTTCCCATGTAATTTAAGAGCCAATACCATAAAGAAAATGAAGTATAAATTTGAGAAAAAAAGTAAATAAAA
This sequence comes from Solanum arcanum, assembly GCA_027789145.1. Taxonomy (NCBI): domain Eukaryota; kingdom Viridiplantae; phylum Streptophyta; class Magnoliopsida; order Solanales; family Solanaceae; genus Solanum; species Solanum arcanum. Next base: position 34,340,268 of record CM050941.1, on the reverse strand, counting down.
AGTTTGTCTATAGTAGAGTGTTTTGAGGAACAGCAAAAATTTTAATCAACTTACATATAGATACTACAAATAACAGATGAAAGAAAATTAAAGTGTTTTTTGATAAGCAAAAATGTAGAATTGCAGGATGTTCATAACATGAAGATAAAGTAATGTACGCCAATGCACTTGTCTTTAAATTTTATTTACATATAAAAGAATAGCTCAAGACTAACCTGATGATGATGGTGATAATTGAAATATTTCCTCAATATGTGAAGACTCTAAATGTGTATTCTCACCGACATGGATCTTAGCTATCAGCTCTTGTTTATAGTTTTTTGAACAAGGCCTGCACTAGTTGCTCATTCTCTTTTTCTTGTCAAACCTGAACATAAAAATAGATAAGAAATAAAACAATTGCAAAAACACTAATATTTATTTGATGGCTACTTACAAGTTCCCTTGGCACATAGGAATGTGTAACACCTGACCACTCCCTGCGATGATGGATGTTCGTCCGTAATCCATGGATTGAGGTAGTGGTATGAGCCTCTTTGGAGCTCAATCTGCACAAGACAAGGACATGGGTTAATATTCATCATAGGAAACTGATGAACGGTGGCCGATGTTAATTTTGGAGCCGAAGAAGTCTCTAAAGAGAACGCCTCAGTAGAATCCGAGAGGAAGCCATGAAGATGAGGACTGAAGCTTCCCGATTCAGCCTAGCTTTTCCATTACTCTATTTTGTATCACTTTCTTGCTTCTTTTTGGTCACGTTTGTTGGGCCTACTTTTTGGGTTGATTTTTATTAATAAATGAAGGGAAAATTGTATATAATAGCAAACTAATAACCTAAAATAAATGGAGTAGTTAGGGTTTGATTTAATTGTGCTCCATAGCAAACGTTAGCCAAAGTTTGGCAGGCGCCTCTCTCCCAAAAATCTCGCTCGCCATTCTCCTGTTCGCGCTCGCCACTCTCCCTCTGCTATCCTCTCTCGCTTTATACACAGAAGTGTATAAATTCTGTTTCTGTTTTGTATAAAGCGAGAGAAAAAATTGTATATACACATGGAAAATCATATATCTTCGTGTTATACACTTAATTATACAATTTACAAACATTTTACTTCAATTCAATTGTAGACAAATGCAAATTTTATACAAATATTGCAGAGAAAAAGGCCAATGAATTATACAATTGCGAATTGTACAATTGCAGTGAAATACAATTCTCTCTAGCTTTATACAACAGAATTGTATATATTGTGTTTCTGTTTTTGTATAAAGCGAGAGAAAAACATATACCTTCTTGTTATACACTTATAATTATGCAATATACATACATTTTAATTCGATTCAATTATATGCAAAACAAATTTTATAAAAATATTGCAGCCAAATAGGCAACGAATTATACAATTGCAGTGAAGTAGGATAACGAATTATACAATTGCAGCAAAATAGGCCAGCGAATTATATAATTTAGGCAAGTGAATTATACAATTGTATATGTATAGCGAATTATACAGTTTTATGTTTGCTATGGAGCGCAATTATGCAAACTTTGCTATAGCACACAAATATGAATTTTTTGTTTGCTATATGTGAAAGTTGCCCATAAATAAATGGGCAATTCTCCTACCTTTACTTAAAAAATCACTAATATAAGAAATTTGAAATATAATATATAACTAAGACTTCAACAATTTAAGTTTCTATCTAACATGACAAAAAGAATAGATTGATACCAGTTAAAATGGGCAAGAGAAATTGTTGAATAACTAAATCATCGGTTAAGAGGATAAACTATGCACACTCTTGCTTAGAACTTATAATTTCAGTGATTAATTACTACACTAAATCAAGACAATTGATTGTGTCCTTCACCACTCTTTTCTTCAATTTTTGCAACGATTCTTGAATTAATCTATAATTTCTTGAATGATATTGATTAGGTCTGGTAAAGAAAAAAATAAAGGAATAAATAAAATGAAAGATCAACACACTTGGTGATGTAAATAGAAACATTCTCTAGTGATTACAAACTTTTAAAAAAATCACAACCCATAGCCAACAAAATCAAATAACCATCTCACTTGATTATTCATTATACCTTAAGTAAAATTACATTCAAACATGATTGGATGTGAGTGAATACTTACATCTGATTTTGAGACCAACTGAACTTGGGGATCTCTATTTCCTCTTTTAGCTAATATTTTTTCTTTTTCTCTTGTTTTTGTGGGTGCTCTTTTTTAGGTGAATTCATAGACTAGGTTTAGGGGTAGTATGGTCTATTTATGTAACATCCCTCAAATGAGCTAGGTTGAGCTAGAGCCTAACACTTGTGTCATGATGTTTTAAAGTCATAAAATAGTTAATAATAGTGTTCTTAGGCAGTATATAGAGTTTGGAAGTGCTTGGAGGTCAAACGTCCAAGAACGTCCAAGACGTTCGGAAACTAGTCGAACTTGAACTAGTGTATCGTAGTGTTTTGTAGTGATATTTTTTTGGGGGTGGTGGTGGTGGTGGTTTGGTGTTGAATTCAGTATCAAGAGTTCCTACGTGTAGCATGACATGTAAAGGATCGAAACGTTCGGGAACGACGCCTCCAAGACCAGGGAAGCTGACAAATAGCCAAGATTTGGCATGATGCTGCGCGATGCACAACTGTCACGCAGTAGGCAAAATTCTTGCCCTGCGATGCAGAGCTGTCATGAACCATTCTGTCCAAGAATTTCTAAAAAATAATATTTGGAAGTGTCTTCGCGACGCGCAGTAAAGTCTCAGATTTCGTTGCGTCATTTTAAGTCAAATTTGAGTTGGTTAATTTGTCCAATAAATGTAGGGGTCTTTTGGGTAATTTAGGGATATATTATGGATGGTAGAAGACCTATTTAAACCCCTAAAATCACCAATTAAAGCAAAAACCCTCATCTCAAAACAAAACCTCTCCATTCACTCTCTCCAAAACTCCATTGTTGAAGCTTTGAAGCACCAAGGAAGAAGATAGATTTCTCAAGTTTTTCTCCACCAATCTTGTGGGATTTTCCTCAAAATTAAGGTATGGTTATTCATCCTTGAAATCTCTTTCTTCAAGGAGTCAATTCTAATGATTTTCAAAGATGATCAAAAACATGAATTGTCCAATTTCATAATCTATACATGGGTTCTGCATAAATGGTTTTGAATCAATGTTTTAGAATTGAATTGATGTTAATTCAATGTTTTAAAGCTATAATTCTTATGAACCCATGCAAGCCATGCAATTTTTATCTTGACTATTTTATGGGTTAATTGATCATGTCTCTATAATTATGAATTATAGTGTGGTTTTCTACGGGCTATCTAATGATGTAAAGATTCAACGCAATTGATGTCTAATTGGTTTTAGATTGTTAAATCTATATTGAATTGACCTAGTTTCATCTAGTATTATGATTTATACTTTGAATTGATGTTCATGGCCATGGGTAAGGGTCTTATGGTATTGAATTGGATGACTTAGCTACGGATTGAAGTGGTAAGAATGGAGTGGTGGCATACTGTCTTAATTCTCCTTATTTTACATTAATTAGATTTCAATTATTTTGTGGCCGGTATGGTCCACCTATGGTGGCGGTGTTATGTGCTTTACTTGCAATTGATGTGGCCTTGTCGGTGTTACTTTAAGTATTATGATGATCATGGCCTTGTCGGCAATCACTTAAAGTGTTATGATGATGTGTATATTTGATTTTGTGAAGTATGATCATATCTATCTACATGCTAGTAATGTGAAAGTTTGATGTTGTTAGGTGATCATGTTTGACTATTACTATGTGTTCATGTGTGTAGTCGTTGATTTGATACATGATTTTCCTACTTGACTATATTAGTCTACAATGGTTATATTGATGATGTTATAGTAATGTATAGGATGACATAAATATGATAAGATTCATTCCTAAGTGCTTCAAAGAATAATATGCTATATGTGCTAAAATGAATTAATGATGTGTCTTGTTGTAGTAGACTTATGTCCCTTATTTGGTACATGCATATAATGAATATGAATATTTTGACTTAGTAGACTTAGGCACCTCTGTATTGTATGTGTATGAATGAATGTTGAATGAAGTCTAGGATCGGTAGACCTAATATGGTGCCCTACTAAGCATGACTAAAATGTGGAACCTTCTATGTATAGCGAAGGTTAAAAATGAGCTATCCTTATAGACCATTGAGTGGCAGCCCTAGTGGACCCTTTGTGATTGCATGGCTTTAGTATTATTTGATCCTGGATCCACATTTTCATATGTATCTTCCTCATTTGCTACTGGTCTTAATTTACATTGTGAACTGCTTGACATGCCTATTCGTGTTTCTACTCCGGTGGGTGAGTCTGTAATAGTTGAAAAGGTGTATAGGTCCTGTCTTGTAACTTTTGTGGGGAGCAATACTCATGTAGACTTGGTTATCTTAGAAATGGTTGATTTCGATGTAATTCTGGGTATGACTTGGCTTTCTCCAAATTTTGCAATCTTAGATTGTAATGCTAAAACTGTAACGTTGGCCAAGCCTGGGACAGATCCGTTAGTGTGGGAGGGTGACTACATTTCTACTCCAGTTCATATCATCTCCTTTCTTCGTGCTAAGAGAATGGTTAGTAAGGGTTGTTTAGCTTTCTTGGTACACCTCAGGGATGATACTACCCAAGTACCTTCAATTGAGTCGGTTTCGATAGTCCGTGAGTTTCTGGATGTGTTCCCTGCAGATCTTCCTGGTATGCCACCGGATAGAGATATTGATTTCTCTATTGATCTGGAGCCGGGTACTCACCCCATTTCCATACCCCCTTATAGGATGGCTCCCGCTGAGTTAAGAGAGTTAAAGGCCAAACTTCAAGAGTTGTTAAGCAAAGGCTTCATTAGACCAAGTGCATCCCCTTGGGGTGCTCCGGTTTTGTTTGTGAAGAAGAAGGATGGAAGTTTTAGGATGTGCATAGATTACAGGCAACTGAACAAGGTAACTATTAAGAACAAGTATCCTCTTCCTCGCATTGGTGATTTGTTCGATCAGTTACAAGGTGCTTGTACCTTCTCAAAAATCAATTTGAGGTATGGATATCATCAACTGAAAATACGGGCAACGGATGTGCCCAAGACTGCTTTTCGGACCAGGTATGGGCATTATGAGTTCTTAGTAATGTCTTTCGGGCTTACGAATGCCCCTGCCGCTTTCATGAGCTTGATGAATGGGATTTTTAAGCCATATCTGGATCTCTTTGTCATTGTATTCATTGATGATATACTGGTATACTCAAAGAGCAAGAAAGAACATGAGGAACACTTGAGAATTGTATTGGAAATGCTGAGGGAGAAAAAGCTTTATGCCAAATTCTCCAAGTGTGAGTTTTGGCTAGATTCACTGTCCTTCTTGGGAAACGAGGATGGAGTAATGGTGGATCCATCTAATATTGAAGCAGTAAAGAGTTGGGGAAGAACTACTAATGTTACAGAGGTAAGGAGCTTTGTTGGTTTAGCTAGCTACTACCGCCGATTTGTCAAGGGATTTTCTTCTGTTGCTTCCCAATTGACAAATTTGACTAAGCAGAGTGTTCCATTTGTATGGTCGGACGAGTGTGAAGAAAGCTTTCAGAAGCTCAAGACTTTGTTGACTACCGCACCAATCCTTACCCTGCCAGTGGAAGGTAAGAATTTCATTGTCTATTGTGATGCATCCTATTCGGGTTTGGGTGCAGTGCTAATGCAAGAGAAGAATGTAATTGCTTATGCTTCGAGGCAATTAAAGGTGCACGAACATAATTATCCGACCCATGATTTGGAGTTGGCTGCGGTAGTGTTTGCATTAAAGTAATGGAGACAATATCTATATGGGGTTAAGTGTGAAGTCTATACGGATCATCGTAGCCTACAGTATGTCTTTACTCAGAGTGATTTGAATCTGAGACAAAGGAGATGGATGGAACTACTGAAGGACTACGATATTACTATCTTGTATCACCCAGGAAAGACTAATGTTGTGGCAGACGCGTTAAGTAGAAAAGCAGGGAGCATGGGAAGCCTAGCTCACTTACAGGTTTCCAGACGCCCATTGGCTAGAGAGGTTCAGACTCTAGCTAATGACTATATGAGGCTAGAAGTAAATGAGAAGGGAGGATTGTTGGACTGTGTGGAGGCAAGATTTTCCTTTCTTGACAAGATTAAGGGAAAGCAGTTTAATGATGAGAAGCTGATTCGGATTCGAGATAAGGTGTTGCGACGAGAGGCTAAAGAAGCAAAAATCAACGAGGAAGGTGTTTTGAGAATTAAGGGAAGGGTATGTGTACCCCGCGTCAATGATTTGATTCACACTATTCTTACCGAGGCTCATAGTTCAAGGTATTCTATACACCCTGGTGCAACCAAGATGTATCGTGACCGAAAGCAACATTTTTGGTGGAGTAGGATGAAGCGTGACATTGTTGAGTTTGTTGCTCAATGCCCGAATTGTCAGCAAGTAAAGTATGAACACCAGAGGCCTGGAGGGACACTCGAGAGAATGCCCATTCCCTAATGGAAGTGAGAGAGAATTTCAATGGACTTCGTGGTTGGTCTCCCCAAGACAATGGGTAAGTATGACTCCATTTGGGTGATTGTTGATAGGTTAACTAAGTCTGCTCACTTCATTCCGGTCAAGGTGACTTACAATGCAGAGAAGTTAGCCAAACTGTACATCTCGGAAGTTGTTCGATTGCATGGGGTTCCACTCTCCATCATATCGGATAGAGGTACGCAGTTTACTTGTGAGTTTTGGAAAACATTGCATGCGGAATTGGGTACTAGGTTGGACCTTAGTATTGCATTCCATCCTCAGGCCGATGGTCAGTCTGAGCGAACGATTCAAGTGTTGGAGGATATGCTTCGTGCATGTGTGATAGAATTTGGTGGCCATTGGGACAACTTCTTACCCTTAGCAGAGTTTTCATACAATAATAGCTATCACTCAAGTATTGATATGGCCCCATTTGAGGCATTGTATGGGAGAAGATGTAGGTCTCCCATTGGGTGGTTTGATGCATTCGAGGTTAGACCTTGGGGTACTGACCTTCTGAGGGAATCGTTAGATAAAGTGAAATGCATTCAAGAAAAGCTTTTAGCGGCTCAAAGTAGACAGAAAGAATATGCAGATCGGAAGGTTAGAGACTTGGAGTTTATGGAGGGTGAGCAAGTCTTACTGAAGGTTTCGCCCATGAAAGGGGTGATGCGGTTTGGTAAGCGAGGTAAACTTAGTCCAAGGTACATTGGTCCATTTGAAGTTCTGAAGCGCGTGGGGGAGGTAGCTTATGAATTGGACTTACCCCCAGGACTGTCAGGAGTGCATCCGGTATTTCATGTGTCTATGTTGAAAAGATATCATGGGGATGGAAACTACATCATTCGTTGGGATTCAGTCCTGCTTGATGAGAATTTGTCTTATGAGGAGGAGCCTGTTGCTATTTTAGATAGAGAAGTCCGCAAGTTGAGGTCAAGAGAGATTGCATCCATCAAGGTTCAATGGAAGAATCGGCCGGTTGAAGAATCAACTTGGGAGAAAGAGGCTGATATGCAAGAAAGATACCCACATCTGTTTACAGATTCAGGTACTCCTTTTCGCCCTTGTTTTTCTTCTTGTGATCTTTCGGGGACGAACGATGGGTAAATTGGTATCTATTGTAACAACCTGTTTAGTCTTTTTGAGCAGTGGAGTATTTCTGGTAATAATTATCTGAGTCGACGGATCCCACGACGGACCGTCACAGGCACGACGGACCGTCGAGGGTGTCTCGTTCCAAAACACTTAGAATTCTGAAATTTGGGCAACGAAATGGTAGGACGGACCGTCGTAAGCACGACGGACCGTCACAGAGTCTTAAATAAAATCGACTCTCTGAACTTTGTGACGGAAGCAGCAGGATGGACCATCGCAGGCACGACGGGCCATCAAAGGCTGCGTAACCCTGACGGGGTCGGATTTCTGTTAAATGTTTTAAGGGGCGTTTTGGACTATTCCTGCTTATAATTATAAAGTTAGTGGTAATATTAATAATTCAATTACTTGGGGTTAAAGGAGACAACCTTGGGATAAATAGTGGGTTACTTTTACCATCTTTTATACTTAATTATATGGTAATTAGGGTAAAAGAAAAAGGGGTTTGAATAAGAAAAATAGAAAGAAAAGAGAGAAGAAGGGAGAACGATCGAGAGAGGGAGAAGAACGAAGAGAAAAGAAAAAGCGTTGGGAAGAAGCTTGTTTGATCACGAATCTTCGGTAGAGGTAGGTTATGGTTTTTATGCTATTTCATAGTAAACTTCTAATAGCGAATGATATGTATTGGGTAGTATTGTAAAGTCTGATATATGCTTAAGTGTATGCTTGCATGATGTGATTATGTAATTGCAATGGGTTGGAAAGATAAGGTTGTGAAGCTTAAACCTAAAACCCTCTTCGTTGATGATGATGCCTTGGTATAAAAGAAGGGTTGATGAACAAAAAGAATGGAGTTAGGGGATCGGGTGTCACGAACCGACACGTAGTATTAATGGATCGGGTGTCACGAACCGACACGTAGTAATAGGGGGATCGGGTGTCACGAACCGACACGTAGTAATAGGGGGATCGGGTGTCACGAATCGACACGTAGTATTAGGGGGATCGGGTGTCACGAACCGACACATAGTATTAGGTGATCGGAGTGTCACGTTCCGACACCAGGATAGTAAAGAGAATGAACCTTGAATTTTGCTAAGATACTCAGATTTAATGAACCTATTTCCCAAATGAGTATGGTATGGAGGCTTGCGTCCTCATGGGTGTACTTGGCGTTATTATCAATGATTCTTGTACTTGTTGTTGCTACCTTTTGAGTATTGTAGTTGATTTTATGATATTATCTGACATATACTATTTTCTATTTTGAGTTGGCCGATGATATCTACTCAGTACTCGTGTTTTGTACTGACCCCTACTTGTATGTTTTCTTTTTGTTCATTGTGGAGTGCAAAGAAGCGCATCGTCGTCTTCAACTCAACCGCAACTCTAGCCAGTCTTCATCACGTCAGATTTCAGGGTGAGCTATTGTTTCTAGCTTGGACTGGATCTTCTTCTTCATGTCTTGATGCCTTGAAGTTCCGGCATGGACTAGCTTTTTAATTATTTTAGCTTCTCAGATACTCTTAGATTTAGTAATTTGAGGATAGATGTTCTTGTGATGATGACTTCCAGATTTTGGGGAATGATAAGTTTTGAGTTTAGAAGTTATTAATTGATTTCGTTAATGAGCTTTAAGTCTTCCGCATTGTTTTCTGTTTATTATGGTTGAAATGTTGGGGTTTGGATTGGTTGGTTCGCTCACATAGGAGGGTAAATGTGGGTGCCACTCACGACACGTTTTGGGTCGTGACAGAGTTTAACAAATAAAAGTGAGAATGATCTTATCTTAGGAAGTGTTAAGGATCATTTAGGTATGCTTAGAGAGGCTGTATGGGCGGTCTCTCTTCGTCTCACTTAAGTGAGTCTTAGGATAACCTTTGGTGAGAGGGATGCAAGCTAAAAGAGGTTACTGTGAAGTTGAACTTAGTTCACTGTAATATTTCTTAACTATTTGATAAAATGCTTATGTGATATCTTATATGTTTCTAAGGTGTTAAATGTTGTTCTTATACTAATACTATGATGTTTTACTCAAAAAAGGAAGGTTTTATACAAATGTCCATTTATCATGATTTTATGCATTACGCCATACTTAGTACAAGTGTTTCTACTAATTCCATACATTTTGTCTATCTCTAAAGGTGTAGGTGGCGTTTGAGAGGAGTCTCGAAGTTGAAGCTCTGGATTAGTGTTTATTCAAGTAAAGAGTTTGTATGTCCTCACTTGATTCGAGGATATCTTGATGTTTAGATTTCCTTATTGAAAGTATTGTAATAGACTTAGCTATTTTCCTATATGTTGAAGTACGGACCGTGTCCCAATATATTCGTATGTCTATTATGACGACTTTGAGACGTAGCCTTTCATTATGTTTTTCTATAAAAGAGATATTTTGAAGTATTATTATTTTGTGTGAAAATTTTTAATTTCACACTACTTTTCATACATGCATGCAATGAATGGTACGAAAGGTCTTGTCTTAGACCTCCGAGAGGTCGACGGCGCCGTGTTTCGATTCGGAAATGTCCCAACTCCTAGGAGGTACTCTCGGATCGTTACAATTTCTTTTTAGGTCTAATGTTCTTAAAATATCCTTCTATGAATTAAAAATAATATTAAAAAATTTGGAAAGCACGAGTGGAATGTTCTCCTTACTAAATGGAATATGCTTTCAATAAAAGGTTGAGATGAAATTTAACACATGGTAACATTTTATTCAGTTTGATCTTTTTGACTTTTATTTTGAAAATATTTAGAATAAACTAGCACCCAAATATTATATATAACAATATTGTCTAAAAAAACATATTTTGGTATGTTTTCTTTTTCCTTGCAAATAAAAAATAAAAGTAAAAGCATTATCAAAGGAAAAAAAACTATTTTTTTTCTGATTTTCAATTTCTCAAGTAAGATGTACGTTAAAATAATTTTTTTTGTAAGTTTTGGGTTGTAAATAGCCAATGTGGATTGACCCGATCCTAAATTATCCAACCTGATTTTATTTTTATGAATACAGATAAGTACCAGTTTGAAAAGAAGTGGGAACAGTTACTCTGTAACTATTATAGCGTACACTATTTTTTTCATTTTAAAATAGGTATTGAACACTTTTCAAAAAGAGAAGTGCGAAGAACAGAAAACTAAAAAAAGGGATGAGGGGGAGAACAAAGAAGAATTTTCTATCTTCTTCACTGATATTAACAAAAATAAAAGTGACATTCAGTTTATGGAAACATATCTTTCATTTCGTGAGATTCATAGTTGGACTTGGAGCAATATTTCATAAGACTTCATTATTATTCCGCTGTTGTTAAAAGGTACACATTCTTGTTCACGTTACAAAATTCTAATAATTGTATCAAGAGCCTTGTTAATTGCATTATATTTAGATAATATAAATTGTTCAGTGATTGAACTCACATGTTTGCTGTTTCACAGTGTTAGTATCTAATGTAGATCTAATACTCCTTTAATATTTTGGGGGATCATATTTTCTTGTTATCAACTTGTTATTTGAACATGAAGAAAATTCGAGTAAATTTTTTGTTCGTGAGAAGGAACAAATATGGTAAAGAAGAAGAAGCAGTACAAATTGTCTAATTTATATGGGATATAAATAAAAATGACTTTGCAAAAAGAAATAAGTCAATAGTCATTTATATAATTAAGGGAAAAGGGTCAAATATGCCCCTAAACTATTTGAAAAGGTTTAGATATACCCTCCGTTTAAAGTTTGGTCCATTTATACCCTCGCCGTCCAACTTTTGGTCTACATATGCCCTTTTGGGCTTTAGTTTGCCAACTCGGAATATCCAACTCATTTTACTTTTATTTAAATGCCAAATGGATTTTCCACGTCATTTTTATGTATTATCACTTGACATTTATATTCAAGGGAAAATGTTCAAATATGCCCCTAAACTATTCGAAAGGTCTAGATATACCCCCGTTTAAAGTTTGGTCCATTATACCCTCGTGTCCAACTTTTGGTCTACATATGCCTTTATGGGTGTTAGTTGGTCAACTCAAAATATCCAACTCATTTTACTTTTCTTTAAATGCCAAATGGGATTTCACATAATTTATATATATTATCACTTGACATTTATATTAAAAGAGAAAGGGATCACTTATGCCCTAACTATCCGACCCAATTTTAAAGCACATATACGACCGTGTTTTAAATGGTTCAATTATGCCCCTAATCCGACTCATATATGTGTGAATTATTTTGTTATTTATATCATCATCTCCTGCTGCAGCTTGTAGTTGTGTCTGTAATGTTGTTGCGGCAAATTCCTCTGCTCTAGCCCTTGCCTGCCCGGTTTGCGCCTCCAGTTCTGCGTTGCGCCAAAACGCATTTCAAACCTCGACTTCCTTTTCCTTTAGTTGTCGTGCCATTGATTCCTCGGCGGTTCCAATCAGAGCACGATAGTGTTCGCCATTTGGTTCAATTATGCCATAATCTGACCCATATAAGGTATTTAGAAAAAGGGTCGGGTTGTACAAATTATTTAAAAGACGGGTCGTATATGTGTTTCAAAATTAGGTCGCATAGTTAGGGGCATATTAGACCCCTTTCTCTTTTAATATAAATGTCAAGTAATAATATATAAAAATGTTGTGGAAAATCCATTTGACATTTAAAGAAAAGTAAAATGAGTTGGATATTTCGAACTGACCAACTAACACCCATAAGGGCATATGTAGACCAAAAGTTTGGACGCGAGGGTATAAATTGACCAAAGCTTAAACGCGGACCTTTCGAATAGCTTAGGGGCATATTTGAACCTTTTTCCCTTGAATATAAATGTCAAGTGATAATACATAAAAATGACGTGGAAAATCCATTTGGCATTTAAGTATAAGTAAAATGAGTTGGATATTCCGAGTTAGCCAACTAACGCCCAAAAGGGCATATGTAGACCAAAAGTTGGACGGCAAGGGTATAAATGGACCAAACTTTAAACGGAGGGTATACCTAAACCTTTTCAAATAATTTAGAGGTATATTTGACCCTTCTCCCTATAAATAAATAAAATTAAAAAGGGTTGTCCTTTAGCAATTAGAATTCTCTTTTATTTTTTGTTTGTTGTACAAATCTTCCTTTTTTAAAGAAAAAAAGGTGCTGAAACGTGAAGAGCCACAATAATTAAAATAACTGTGTTATTGTACTTGTTATTTATAAGAAGTAGTTTTTTGTTTGTTGAATGAGTCAACATAATTTTTTTAATTATTATTTAATTGACTATGTTATTCTTGTTCTGAAAAATTAGTAGTACTCGTAAACGGAATTTGGTTATTGTTTTTAAATAATAAAAATTATTTTTAAAAGGGATTAATATAGTACTACAAAAGGATGATACTTTATAAATAACCATGTATTTATATATGAGTGAAAATAAATTATGGTTTTTAAAAATAATTAAATTTTTCTTATAATAATTCTCATATAAGTAAACTCTTTTTTATATATAAATAAATCTTTTGTCTTCAATTAGAAAATTGACGTATGTTGTCTTATTAAATGGTCTTTAACAAAACTTATGATTTTTATTCCCATTTCAGATATGGCTAAACGGGAACATGCTCAAATTGCTCCAAGTGGGAGTGATATTAATACAGGAGCAAAACGAATGTAACACCCCAAAAAATTGTCAAACTAATACTTGAGCTGTTAATCGTAGTGAGTGAGATTTCATCAAGCAATTGAATATTTAATTCCTTTTTAGTACTATTTAAGGGTCTAATCCTTTTAGGTTCAGTTTTATAATCCTAATATACTTCTAGGGTTTTAGTTGGGAGTCCAAGAAGAGACAAGAAGAGAAAAGAGGAGAGGATCAAGCGTTCATCGAGATTCTTACGTCTTGTTATAGATTTTTGCCATCGGTTTAATACCTAAGAGGTATGTAAGCTTCCACAGGGTTGAGTTTGTTCACCATACGCCAAACATATTATTTTCAGCTCAATTCCATTCTCAAAAAGTTGAAGGATTTAGTTCTTGATAGGTGTTCTTGAGGTTCATTGTAGATCTTGTCTTGTTAGCATTTTGATGATTTCTTGAGATGAAAGTGATTGTTTAGAGTGTTTTTTGACGTCAATAGTGTTTACTTAGGTTGGGTAATGAAATCTAAGGAAAATTTCATTAGATAAATCGATTAAAAGTGATTTAGGGTCAAAAAACGAGAGGCAAAATTCGTCGAAGGCATGCCAGGGGGATGCAGCTGCGGCATGCCTCAGATGCGCCAAAGAGGCTGGAGAGGTGCCCCAGCAGTGCGCCCAAAGTCTTTCACTGATGTTCAGGGCTGTCGCCGGGAATGCGCCAGGGTGGCCTGCCCCCACTTTTAGTCCATCGATTGTCCCGTTTGAGCTCATTTAAAGTATATTTTCACTTTTTCTAATTCTAAACACTTTAAATTAATTTAAACACTTATAAATCATTCATAAAATGAATAATAACCTTGAAAAAATAAGTCAAATTCAAGGTAAATTCAAGATTAAGTTGAGTGTTCTTCCAAACCTTTTGAGAGAGTTCCTTCAAGTCCTTTTGAGGAGTCTTCTACAACTTCTAGTAACTTGTTTCAAGACTCAAGTAAGTGAGCATGATAGTGAGGAGAATATGTTCATGAGTATACAATATCACCTAGATCCTTCATATTATGAACCATAACTCTTGAATTCATAATTTACATTTAAGAGAGAGTTAAGAGTAGAGTTCATGAAAGCCTTTAAGTTCAACAGTGAATTCTTTGAGATCCATCATTAGTTTGGACTAAGTTATGAGGAAGTAATAGAATGAGAATATTTGTATACATAAGTTCAATCTAGTAACTTATACCTTGAGTCAAGTCGTTCATGCCCATAACTTCCGCATGAACTCCATTAGTTGAGTACCTTTGAGAGGAGTACTATCTTCAAGTTCTAAGCCTTGAGTAATAAGTTTCTAACACATTTGAGCATATATTCTTAATGATGGGTCTTTAACATGATACCTATGAATTCCTTGAGTCGAATTGTTCATGCCAATTATTCAACATGAACCCTATAAGTCGAACAATCTTGAGATGACAGGTACCTTGAGTTCACGAATTCAATAGTTTATGCTCATAATTCGGCATGAAACCTCCAAGTTGAAAATCATGAAATCATCCATAAACATGAGATCATAATCCTTGAATCCATACTTCAATTAAATAAAGTTAAGAGTTAAGTTTAGAAGTTAAGAAATGAGTCAAAACAAAGTTCTTAAAGTTTCTAAAGTCTTTGTTAAATGTTTTAACTTCGTTTTAAGGCTCAAATTTCAAGTCAAGTAAAGAGTAAAGAGTTGAAAATCTTCCTTCAAATTAATATACGGGAAGTAAGTATTCCCTAAGATTTGAGTTCATTTCACAAAAGTTATAAGGGAACTAACTATTCTCTTAAAGTTTACAAATGTTTTCACATTAAAGTTAAGAGGAAAGTAAGATTTCCCAAAAGAGATCTTTATAAAGATGAAGTGTTGAACAAATTATCTCAACCCAAAGAAAGGAATTTATTTTAAAAGAATGAGCTAAAGTATATTTTGGGAGTAGTATTGAGCACCGATGTGGGGATGAGAGATCATATTAATTCAAGTGTCCATGTAAACCATGTAGCCATCATGGGTATTAATGGGTCATACTTTTTAGATGATCAAGTAAGTTAAGCTAATGGATCCACTAAGTTGAGGAGTTCTAGCAGTGTGGGTGAGACATTGTATTACCACTTAGGGTCATAGTGGTGGTTGTCGGTTAGAGAATCTCCCCCAGAAACTATATTACTTTCTTACACAATTAAAGTTGAGTTCCTTATTGCATTTTATTCAACAAACTTAGTTGTTTTTACTATTTTATAAAGCTTTTATATATAAAATTTGTGTTATTGCTTTATATTTTCCATAGTAGGGTATCATATCTTTGAGTTCAGTATTTAATCTCTAAGTTGAGTATCTTATTCTTGAGTATGTTTAGTTGACTAAGTTGAGTAATTGATTATTCTTGAGTATTCCTTGAGTTTCAAGTTTGAGAAGAGGTAAGTATGTTTTTATTTTTTAATCAAGTATCAAGCTTAATTTATACTTTCACATTCCCCTTACATGCTCTTACATTCCACGTATAGAGCCAATTGACCTGCATCTTCTCATGATACAAATAAACGTATTTAGGATCATCAATAAGAGCTTTGTTGATACATTCGAAAGTTCGAGTTAGCTATGGTGAGCCTCCTTACTTTCGGAGGATTCCATTTACTTTTCAATTTAGTCAGGATGTCATGAGTCTTTTACCGACATCCATATTTATCAGTTAGAGGCTTCATAGATACTCAATGTAGTTGAGAAGTCTGTATCATTCATTTATTTTATTATATGTTTTAAAGACTAAAGTTGCCTATTTATGGAGAGTTGAATATATTAATTTGATTATTCAGAGTTTTCTTTTGAGTTAATGTTTGTATTTCACTTTAAGGAATTTTAATTTAGATTTTAAGCTTTTGCATGCTTAAGTTAGTCTTCCGCTTGTACATTGTCAGGAAGAGGGTTCGATAGGGGACCAACAACGATTCTTGAGTGTCGGACACATCTAGTTTGTAGACTCTGGTCGTGACAATGAAATGGTATAAGGATGCGACAGAAAAGAATCAAAATAGAAAACGATTCAGGTTTAGAAATAATAAGAAATGACTCAAGGATACTGCAAAATTTATACAGATATAATAGAGCATGTAAAAGAGAAGGGAAAGTATTATTTGAAGAGTTCAAATTGTCTGACTAATTACCATATTTCCTCAGAAAAATTTGGATGAAAATTAATCAAATTTATGACTATTACATCTATATTGAGAATTACGTTGGATTAGGTATTCTGTATAATTCCTTACCAAATTATTGGCAGAAGGAACTAGCAGGCATCTATCATAATTTTGGTCGAAATGAACAATTATGGATGTTCACAGTGAATCTTGAAGCTAGATGGACAGCGTGATTACATAGAATAATAGTCTAGTATACTAGTATTTATTTTGTTTTGCATATTATGTAATGAACATCTTTGATTATGTTTTAATATGAATATATATGTGTTTTTATACTCTTTTGAATAGGTATGTTGTTATTATATTATGCATTATCATATGATGTAAATTATTAGATATGTAAATCCTTACAATTATGGCCTAAAAATATTAGTATACACTTAAAGAAATTAATTTGAATTTTGATTAAATATTTAATTTGTAGATGATGATTGGATGTGTACGTGTCTTTTCGATTTTACATTAAATATGAAATCTGAATGAGAATTGATTTGCTTGAATGTGTAAGTCAGAAGCATAATTGATTAAAAATTCTTGCCTGATTATATCTCATAACCGACCATGGCACCAAAAACTATCATTGCTGACTTAAAAAAAAAGTGAAAAACTTAACGTGAATTTTGCACAATATAGAGGGGACCTTGAAACTTACAAAACATGGAAAAAAGTTGATTCTACTGCGCATGGAATAATAGTTAGTTTCGTGGTTGATGATCTCATACATGAATGTAAGGAATTCCAAACTTGTCATGCTATGTGGCATATCGACGAGGAACGTTTGAGGGTACGCTTGTAACTCGCCTACGAAAGTTGACTATCAAATTTAACAATTACAAAAAATGTCATGATCAGAATATCAAACAACACCTTAAGGTGATGTCGAACATGATAGCTCAACTCAAGCGTGCTGGCCATGTTCATTCATATTAGCAAAAAGTTCTGGCAGTGATTTGGTCTCTTTCCAATAATTGGGTACATTTGAAGATTAACTATAACCCATAATGATAGCATAAAATTTTTTTCTGATGTTGCACGCCATGTTGAGCTCTAAGAAGAGCACCTTGGTGCTGCTAAAACTGCTTCTAATGCCTTTGTGGTAGAGTCAAGTGGTACAAAATCTGCAGTCTTTAAGAGTAAGAAAAATTAGAAAAGAATGGAAAAGACAAAGAGATCGGAGAAGGACCCTCTAAGAAAAAAAGAAGAAGCCAAATTCCAAGAAAGGAAACGGTTTTTCAAGAAGAGAGACAAGAGCAAATTGAAGTGCTACAATTTCCAAATGTTGAAGCCTTTTGTTCATGAATGTACTAAGCTCAAAATGTAGCATTTCTAATAGCATCTTTAAGTGCAACATATTTTTCTAGCACTTCTTTATTTACTGAATCTTATCCTATGTGGATTGTATACTCAGGATTCACCACCCACGTGAATCGAGATCGAGAAGAGAATGTGGAGCTCTGTCGAGTTTCATCTAAATGAAGGTTGATCTACATGTGAATATGCAAAAATGGAAGTTAAAGGAATATGCACTTATAAAATAGACTTGCGTGGTGGCCGTTCTATGATGTCATGACGTTCTATATGCACCAGAAGTTTGAAGAAAATGTAGTATCTGCGTCTGTTCTTTTAGACATTATTTTTGATTTGTTTTGTAGTCATAATTGTCACAACCCAAGCCTACACCCTGGACATAGTCGACACTCAAGAACCATTGTTGGTCCCAAGGGAACCCTCATCATGGCTAACTACAAGTGGAAGACTAACTTAAGCAAACAAACCTAAAAAATTGAATAAATTTCATGAAACTAAAATACAAAGCTTTAACTCAAATGAAATTTATGAATAAAAATAAAATATTCAACTGCCCATAAAATAGGTAAAATTAAGTGTTTAAAACATTTAACAAAATAAATGATACATACTTATAAACTATAATGACTATCTATGAAGCCTCTAACTGATAAAGATGGAAGTCGGGAAAAGACCCACAACATCCTAAAATTGATATAACTAAAAGTTGAATGAAATCCTCCAGAAGTAAGGTATCTCACCATAGCTAACTCAAACTCTCAGATGTAAGGTGCAGGCCAAATGACTTAGTATCTGGAATGTAACAGCATGTAAGGAGAAATCTAAAGCATGAATCATATGCATGAACTTGATAAAATTAACAGAAACATACTTATATCTTTTCAATCTTACTCAACTCAAGGAAAAACACAAGGATATTCAAAACTACTCAACTTACTCAACTAAGAAGTACTCAAGGATAAGATACTCAAGTCAAAGATTAGATACTAAAATCAAAGATTGGATACTCAACTTCAAAGATATCATACTCGACTCAATGAAGCATAGAACAACTCAACATACTCAACTTAAGGTAATCAACTTGAAATACTCAACTCCTGAAACTTAAATGAACTCATTTCAGTATAAAGCAGTTTAAACGAGAGCAATATAAAGAAAAGTTGTTTAAAATCATAATTTCAACTATGTGTATACAATAAGAAAAGAACATAGCTCTGAAATGTATATGAAAATACAAATAACTGTTGTATATTAAAATACAATAACTTCTGTGAGAGTTTCTCTAACAGAATACCATCATATAAGAGATATAGTGATGATATAACGATCTACCTCACGCTGCTAGCGCATTCTATACCTAGAAAAAGGTATAGGACTTGAACTATTAATGGATCCACTAGTCTATGTGAAAATGGTTCGTCTAAAAAGTATGACTCTTTTCTACCCATGATGGATATATGGTTTATGGGTGCTGTGAGTTGTCTAAACTCTCCACCATATCGATGCTCAATACTATCCCAATATATATTAGCTCTTATGTTTTAAAAACATACTTTTCTGTGATTTTAGATTAGTGCTGAAAAACATAGCTCAAAGGCTATCTCAAAAATTGGAGTTTCCTGTTTTGCTTTACTTAGAAAGCGATTACTCTTTTCTGAAAACCAGCCGAAAGCTCTTTTGAAATCTCAGTTTTCTTTCTTATTTAAATGTGTAAACGTTCTAAATATACTTGGGAATAGTGTCACGACCCAAATCGAGCCGCGACTGGCACCCCACTTACCCTCCTATGTGAGCGAACCAACCAATCTAAACCTTAACATTTCAATATAATATCAACAGAAAGTAATGCGGAAGACTTAACTCATTAATAAAAACCAATTCAATAAACTTGTACAATTCAACATCTATTATTCCCCAAAATCTGGAAGTCATCATCACAAGAACATCTATCTCAAATTACTAAACTAAGAGTATTCTAAGAAGCTAAAACAAGTAAAAGCTAGTCCATGCCGGAACATCAAGACATCGAGACATGAAGAGGAGGATCCAGTACAAGCTAGAAGCATTAGCTCACCCTGATATCCGGAGTAATGAAGACTGGCTAGAGTTGCTGTTGAGTTGAAGACGACGGCACGTTTGCTGCACTCCACAAATAACAAAAGAAAACATAAAAGTAGGGGGTTAGTACAAACACAAGTACTGAGTAGGTATCATCGGCCAACTCAAAATAGAAAACAGTATATATTAAGCAATATCATAAAATCAACTAATATCCTTAGCATGCAGCATTTACAATTACCATAACCCTTGGTCACAACACCAAGCACATCAATGTGGACTCACGCCTCCTCATCATACTCATTTGGGAATTAGGTTCATTAGATTGAGTATATTAACATCTTTCAAGATTCATTATCTTTATTCCTCTCGTGTCGGTACGTAACACTCCACTCCTCATATACTATCCTGGTGTCGGAACGTGACACTCCGATCCTCATTCTATCCTAGTGTCGGAACGTGACACCCGATCCATATTCTATCCTGGTACCGGAACGTGGCACCCGATCCATATACTATCCTGGTGTCGGAACGTGACACTCCGATCCTTATATACTATCCTGGTACCGGAACGTGGCACCCGATCCATATACTATACTGGTGTCGGAACGTGACACTCCGATCCTCATATACTATCCTGGTACCGGAACGTGGCACCCGATCCATATACTATCCTGGTGTCGGAACGTGACACTCCGATCCTCATTCTATCCTGGTGTCGGAACGTGACACCCGATCCATATTCTATCCTGGTACCGGAACGTGGCACCCGATCCTCTAATCTCATTACTTTCATTCATCAAGCCTTCTTTTATACCAAGGCATCATCATTAACAAAGTAGATTAGGGTTTCTTTTTCAGATTTAAGATTCAATAACTTCATCATGCTTATTACATCACAAATACATAATCACATTCATGCAAGCATACAATTAAGCATATAGAAGGGTTTACAATACTACCAATACATATCATTCGCTATTAAGAGTTTACTACGAATAGCATAAAATAACCATAACCTACCTCCACCGAAGATTCGTGATCAAGCAAGCAATTTCCCAACCTTTGTGTTTTTCCTCTCGTTCGATCCTCTCTCTATCGTTTCTCTTTCCTTCTCTTTGTTCTTTCTATTTTCTTTATTCAAACCCTCTTTCTTTTACCCTAATTAGTATATAATTAAGAATAAAAGATGGCAATAATAACCCACTAATTAACTTATGGTTACCTCTTTTAACCCCCAAGTAATTAGACTTATTAACATTAACCCACTAACTTTATAATTAAGGCAGGAATAGTCAAAAATGTCCCTTAAAACAATTAAGGAAATCCGACTCAGACTGGGATTACGCAGCTTGTGACGTTGTCGTACTGCGACGGTCCGTCTGCCGCTGCCACAGAAGTTCGTGAGACTGAAATTTAATGAAAAGTCTATGACGGTCCGTCGTATCCACGACGGTCCGTCCTGCCATTCCGTTACGAAGTTCAGAGAGTCAATTTCAGTACCCAAATTTCAGAATTTCTAAGTGTTTTAAAATGAGACCCTGCGACGGTCCGTCGTGCCCATGACGGTCCGTCGTGGGGTCCGTCGCCTCAGCCAATTTTCCAGAAATAAAATCTGCTGCTCAAAACGACTAAACAGGTCGTTACAATAGATACCAATTTACCCATCGTTCGTCCTCGAACGATCATAAGAAGAAAAACAAGGGCGAGAAGGAGTACCTGAATCTTTAAACAGATGTGGGTATCTTTCTTGCATATCGGCCTCCTTCTCCCAAGTGGCTTCTTCAACCGGCCGATTCTTCCATTGCACCTTGATGGATGCAATCTCCCTTGACCTCAACTTGCGGACTTCTCTATCTAAAATAGCAACAGGCTCCTCCTCATAAGACAAATTTTTATCAAGCAGAATTGAATCCCAACGAATGATGTAGTTTCCATCCCCATGGTATCTTTTCAACATAGACACATGAAATACCGGATGCACTCTGGACAGCCCTGTAGGCAAGGCTAACTCATAAGCCACCTCCCCTACTCGCTTAAGTACTTTGAAGGGACCAATATACCTTGGGCTAAGCTTACCTCGCTTACCAAACCGCATCACCCCTTTCATGGGCAAAACCTTCAGCAAGACTTGTTCACCCTCCATGAACTCTAAGTCTCTAACCTTTCGGTCTGCATATTCTTTTTGCCTACTTTGCGCCGCTAAAAGCTTTTCTTGGATAGATTTCACTTTCTCTAAAGAATCCCTCAAAAGGTCAGTACTCCAAGGTCTAACCTCAAATGCATCAAACCACCCAATGGGAGACCTACATCTCCTACCATACAATGCTTCAAATGGGGCCATGTCAATACTTGAGTGATAACTATTATTGTATGAAAATTCTGCTAAGGGTAAGAAGTTATCCCAATGACCACCAAATTCTATCACACATGCACGAAGCATATCCTCCAACACTTGAATCGTTCGCTCAGACTGACCATCGGTCTGAGGATGGAACGCAGTACTAAGGTCCAACCTAGTACCCGATTCCGCATGCAATGTTTTCCAAAACTTAGAAGTAAACTGCGTACCTCTATCTGATATGATGGAGAGTGGAACCCCATGCAATCGAACGATTTCTGAGATATAGATTTTTGGCTAACTTCTCTGCATTGTAAGTCACCTTGACCGGAATGAAATGAGCAGATTTAGTTAACCTATCAACAATCACTCAAATAGAGTGATACTTACCAATTGTCTTTGGAAGACCAACCACAAAATCCATTGCAATTCTCTCCCACTTCCATTCAGGAATGGGCATTCTCTGAAGTGTTCCTCCGGGCCTCTGGTGTTCATACTTTACTTGTTGACAGTTTGGACATTTGGCAATAAAATCAACAATATCACGCTTCATTCTACTCCACCAAAAGTGTTGCTTTAGATCACGGTACATCTTGGTTGCACCCGGATGTATCGAATACCTTGAACTATGAGCCTTTGTCAGAATAGTGTTGATCAACTCATCGACGCTGGGTACAGATACCCTTCCCTTAATCCTCAAAACACCTTCCTCATCGACTTTTGCTTCTTTAGCCTCTCCTTGCAACACTTTTTCTCGGATCCGGATCAGTTTCTCATCATTAAACTGCTTTCCCTTAATCTTGTCAAGGAAGGAAGATATTGCCTCCACACAAGCCAACAATCCTCCCTTCTCATTTACTTCTAACCTCATAAGGTCATTAGCCAGAATCTGAACCTCTCTAGCCAATGGGCGTCTAGAAGCTTGCAAGTGAGCTAGATTTTCCATGCTTCCCGCCTTTCTACTTAAAGCATCTGCCGCAACATTCGCCTTCCCCGGATGATACAAAATAGTGATGTCGTAGTCCTTCAGTAGTTCCATCCATCTCCTCTGTCTCAAGTTCAAATCTTTCTGAGTAAAGACATACTCTAGGCTACGATGATCCGTGTATACTTCACACTTAACCACATATAGATAGTGCCTCCATTGCTTTAATGCAAACACTACCGCAGCCAATTCCAAATCGTGGGTCGGATAGTTACGTTCATGCACCTTTAATTGCCTTGAAGCATAAGCAATCACACTCTTCTCTTGCATTAGCACTGCACCCAAACCAGAATTGGATGCATCACAATAAACAATGAAGTTCTTACCCTCTACTGGCAAGGTAAGGATAGGTGCGGTAGTCAACAAAGTCTTGAGCTTCTGAAAGCTTTCCTCACATTCGTCCGACCATACAAATGGAACATTCTGCTTAGTCAAGTTCGTCAATTGGGAAGCAATAGAAGAGAATCCCTTGACAAATCGATGGTAGTAGCTAGCTAACCCAACAAAGCTCCTTATTTCTGACACATTAGTGGGTCTTACCCAATTCTTCACTGTCTCAATCTTAGAAGGATCCACCATCACTCCTTCCTTAGAAACCACGTGCCCCAAGAAGGACAGTGCATCTAGCCGAAACTCACACTTAGAGAACTTGGCATAAAGCTTTTTCTCCCTCAACATTTCCAATACAATTCTCAAATTCTCCCCATGTTCTTTCTTGCTCTTTGAGTATATTAGTATATCATCAATAAATATGATCACAAAGAGATCCAAGTATGGCTTAAAAATCCCGTTCATCAAGCTCATGAACGCAGCAGGGGCATTCGTAAGACCGAAGGACATCACTACAAATTCGTAATGCCCATACCTGGTTCGAAAAGCAGTCTTTGGCACATCCGTTGCCCGTATTTTCAATTGATGATAACCGGATCTCAAGTCAATCTTAGAGAAGACACAAGCACCTTGTAACTGATCGAACAAGTCATCAATGCGAGGAAGAGGATACTTGTTCTTAATAGTTACCTTGTTCAACTGCCGATAGTCTATGCACATCCGAAAACTTCCATCCTTCTTCTTCACAAACAAAACCGGAGCACCCCAAGGAGATGCACTTGGTCTAATGAAGCCTTTGCTCAACAACTCTTAAAGTTGGGCCTTTAACTCTCTTAACTCCGCGGGAGCCATTCTATAAGGGGGTATAGAAATGGGGCGAGTGCCCGGTTCAAGATCGATGCAGAAGTCAATATCCCTATCCGGTGGCATACCAGGAAGATCTGCAGGAAACACATCCAAAAACTCACGGACTACCGAAACCGACTCAATCGAAGGTACTTGGGTAGTGTCATCCCTGAGATGTGCCAAGAAAGCTAAACAATCCTTACTAACCATCTTCTTAGCACAAAGAAAGGACACGATACGAACCGGATTGGAAGTGTAGTCTCCCTCCCACACTAACGGATCTGTCCCAGGTTTGGCTAACGTCACAGTCTTAGCATTACAATCCAAGATCTCAAAATTTGGAGAAAGCCAAGTCATACCCAGAATTACATCAAAGTCAACCATTTTTAAGATAACCAAATCTACATAAGTGTTGCTCCCCACAAAATTCACCAAACAAGACCTATATACTTTTTCAACTATCACAGACTCACCCACTGGAGTAGAAACACGAATAGGCATGTCAAGTAATTCACAAGGTAAATTTAGACCATTAGCAAATGAAGAAGATACATAAGAAAATGTGGATCCAGGATCAAACAATACAGAAGCCATGAAATCACAAACCGAAAGATTACCTGTGATGACAGCATCAGATGTCTCCACTTCAGATCTCCCAGGGAAAGCATAACAATGGGCCCTCTCACCTGTCTGTCCGTTGCCCCTACCATGTTGTGATGTAGTGGCTCCAGTTTGCCCATCACCCCGGCCGTTTTGGTGACCACCATTACCTCGACCACCGCGTCCTCCAGAATGACGGCCTCTTCCATAACCACCTCTACCTCTAACATTTGGAGGTCTGTAACTCTGTTTTGGACAATACCTCTTAATGTGTCCAGTCTCCCCACATCCATAACATTCTCTGGATTCAAGCATCGGTTTCTCAAGGAAGTGTTGACCGGTCTGAGGTGGACCCCCAACTACAGTTTGTAGTGAAGACTGAATTGGTCGGACTGAGTAACCTCCGGAACCCTGTCCTTTAGAATAAGAACCATTAAACTCACCTCCCTTTCGAAACCTTTTTGATGTAGACGCCATGGTGAAGTCATCTGGATTTACTCCTTCCACCTCTATTACGAAGTCTACCACTTCCTGAAAGGATTTCATTTGTAGCCGCCACTGTAAAGTGAAATCCGCAACTCTGACCTCAACCCCTTCACAAAACGGCGAATCCGCTCTTGTGGACTGAAACATAGTTGGGTGGCATATCTGGATAGTGCGCGAAACCTAGCCTCATAAGCAGTAACCGACATCCTACCTTGCTCTAGGCTCAAGAACTCATCTCTTTTTCTATCCCTCAAAGTCCGGGGGATATACTTCTCCATAAATAATCTAGAGAATGAGGCCCATGTCATGGGTGGTGCCTCTGTTGGTTGACACTCAACATGTGACCACCACCACATTTTGGCGTTTCCTTGAAACTGATAAGTCACAAACTCTACACCAAACCGTTCTACTATACCCATCTTGTGTAGTAGCTCATGACAGTCAACCAGAAAATCGTATGCATCCTCAGATTCAGCACCCTTGAAGACTGGAGGTTTCAAATTTAAGAACATACTGAAAAGTTCAGGCTGATCATTTGTCATTATAGGCCCCGTAGTCAGACGAGGAAACGTGCCTATCTCCAATGAGGCATCCATGCGGGGAGCCATAGTAGCCGCATGTTGTACCTCTGTAACTGGAGGTGTTGGTGCAGAAAACACTGGAGGTGCCTGACCCTGATCAGATAACCCGCTAAGATTAGCAAGAACCTGATTGATCATCTCTGGGGTAGGTTGGGGTGGCAATTCCTCATTTTGCACTTGTTCATTCTCCCCTTCCTCACCCTCTGTTACTACTTCCTCAGTCGGTGGAGGAGTCACCGCCCTAGCATCAGATGGACTAGGTGCTTGTCCTCTTCCACTAGAGGACGTCTCCCACGACCTCTACCACGGCCTCTTGCCACTACTCTTCCTCGAGCCACAGCCCCAGTGGCTGGCTCAGACGTTTCTTATCTTGCCGGTGTTGGTGTTGGCGCAGTCGTTGCTCTAGTTCTAACCATCTGCGAAATAGAGTGAAGATGGTCAGATACCAATTTGTATCACCTAGATACCAATTGGATTCAAGTAGTAGCACGAAAGAAAGAAAGAAAGAATGGAATTTTCCTAAAGTCTTATAGCCTCTCAAAGAAAAGTAAAGGCGTACCCCTACCGTTCTTTAAGACTCTACTAGACTCGTTCTTGTGTGATGAGACCAACGAACCTAATGCTCTGATACCAAGTTTGTCACGACCCAAATCGGGCCGCGACTGGCACCCACACTTACCCTCCTATGTGAGAGAACCAACCAATCTAAACCTTAACATTTCAATATAATATCAACAGAAAGTAATGCGGAAGACTTAACTCATTAATAAAAACCAATTCAATAAACTTCTACAATTCAACATCTATTATTCCCCAAAATCTGGAAGTCATCATCACAAGAACATCTATCTCAAATTACTAAACTAAGAGTATTCTAAGAAGCTAAAACAGTAAAAGCTAGTCCATGCCGGAACTTCAAGGCATCGAGACATGAAGAGAAGGATCCAGTCCAAGCTAGAAGCATTAGCTCACCCTGATATTCGGAGTGATGAAGACTGGCTAGAGTTGCTGTTGAGTTGAAGATGACGGCACGTTTGCTGCACTCCACAAATAACAAAAGAAAACATAAAAGTAGGGGGTAAGTACAAACACAAGTACTGAGTAGGTATCATCGGCCAACTCAAAATAGAAAACAGTATATATTAAGCAATATCATAAAATCAACTAATATCCTTAGCATGCAGCATTTACAATTACCATAACCCTTGGTCACAACACCAAGCACATCAATGAGGACTCATGCCTCCTCATCATACTCATTTGGGAATTAGGTTCATTAGATTGAGTATATTAACATCTTTCAAGATTCATTATCTTTATTCCTCTCGTGTCGATACGTGACACTCCACTCCTCATATACTATCCTGGTGTCGGAACGTGACACTCCGATCCTCATTCTATCCTGGTGTCGGAACGTGACACCCGATCCATATTCTATCTTGGTACCGGAACGTGGCACCCGATCCATATACTATCCTGGTGTCGGAACGTGACACTCCGATCCTCATATACTATCCTGGTACCGGAACGTGGCACCCGATCCATATACTGTCCTGGTGTCGGGACGTGACACTCCGATCCTCATATACTATCCTGGTATCGGAACGTGGAACCCGATCCATATACTATCCTGATGTCGTAACGTGACACTCCGATCCTCATTCTATCCTGGTGTCGGAACGTGACACCCGATCCATATTCTATCCTGGTACCGGAACGTGGCACCCGATCCCCTAATCTCATTACTTTCATTCATCAAGCCTTCTTTTATACCAAGGCATCATCATTAACAAAGTAGATTAGGGTTTCTTTTCCAGATTTAGGATTCAATAACTTCATCATGCTTATTACATCACAATTACATAATCACATTCATGCAAGCATACAATTAAGCATATCAAAGGGTTTACAATACTACCAATACATATCATTCGCTATTAAGAGTTTACTACGAATAGCATAAAATAACCATAACCTACCTCCACCGAAGATTCGTGATCAAGCAAGCAATTTCCCAAGCTTTGTGTTTTTCCTCTCGTTCGATCCTCTCTCTATCGTTTCTCTTTCCTTCTCTTTGTTCTTTCTATTTTATTTATTCAAACCCTCTTTCTTTTACCCTAATTAGTATATAATTAAGAATAAAAGATGGCAATAATAATGCACTAATTAACTTAAGGTTACCTCTTTTAACCCCCAAGTAAGTAGACTTATTAACATTAACCCACTAACTTTATAATTAAAGCAGGAATAGTCAAAAACGTCCCTTAAAACAATTAAGGAAATCCGACTCAGACTGAGATTACGCAGCCTGTGACGGCCCGTCCTGCTGCCCGTCACAGAGTTCAGAGACTGAAATTTAATGAAAAGTCTATGACGGTCCGTCGTATCCACGACGGTCCGTCCTGCCATTCCGTTACGAAGTTCAGAGAGTCAATTTCAGTACCCAAATTTTAGAATTTCTAAGTGTTTTAAAACGAGACCCTGCGACGGTCCGTCGTGCCCATGACGGTCCGTCGTGGGGTCCGTCGCCTCAGCCAGTTTTCCAGAAATAAAATTTGCTGCTCAAAACGACTAAACAGGTCGTTACAAATAGTTAGTCCCCATCTACTTCTTTGTAGAACTGGCTTCAATCTTTACTATTTACTCAACTTTAACTTTAACTCTTTAAAAAAAGTGAAAACCTTTGTGAAGGACTTTTGAAAAATTTATAGACTTTACTTTCACTTGATATTAACTTCTAGACTTGACTCTTAACTTCTCTTGAATTTGATCTTAACTTCCCTTGAATTCGATTATGGATTCAAGGTTCATGATCTCATGTTCATGGATAATTTCATGATGTTCATGCTGGAGGGTTCATGCAAAATTATGAGCCTGAACTACTCAACTAAAGTAATCTAAGACACTTATTATCTAAAGACTGTTCGACTTATAAGGTTCATGCAGAATTATGGGCATGAAATATTAACTCAAAGACATCATGGGTAACATTTTCTAGTCCCATGATTAGAAATATAAACTCAAATATGTTAGGAACTTATTACTCAAGAGATAGAACTTGAAGATGCTACTCCTCTCAAGCATACTCAATGTGTGGAGTCCATGTGAATTTATGGGCAAGAATGACTCAACTCAAAGGTCTACATACTACATGAAACTCATTTATATGAATCTTCACATTCTCTTATTTACTTCTCAAAACATAGTTCAAATCAATGATGAATCTCAAAGAATTTATAATTGAATTTAAAGGCTTTCTTGAACTTTACTCTTAATTCTCTCTTGAATGTGAATTATGAATTCAAGAGTTATGGTTCATGATATGAAGGATCTAGGTGATATTGTAGACGCATGAATAAATTCTCCCCACTCTCCTTCTCACCTAATTGATTCATCAAATAAGTTATACAAGTTGTAGAAGACTCCTCAAAAGGACATGAAAAGACTCTCTCAAGAGGTTCGGAAGAACTCAAAAAACTTGATCTTAACTTTACCTTGAATTTGAATTATTAATTCAAGTTTTTGATTCATGTTATGAATTATTTCTAAGTATTGAGAAGTAGTTTAAACTATTTAGAATCAAAATGAGTGAACATACACTTAAAATAAGCTGAAACAGGACAACCGACAGAAAAGGAATAGGGCAGGCAACCTTGGCGTGTCCTGGGCTCGGGGAACCAGCCCTAACATCAAAGGATGAATTTGGGCACACTTCACGCGCGCTTAACCAGCCCCTTTGGTGCACCGGGTTGCATCACTCCAATCTCTCCCGAGGCAATGTTTCGACGAATTTCGCCTCTCATTTTCTAACCATAAATCTCTTTTAATCGATTTCTTTTCTCAAGCTTTCCCATATTCAATTACCCAACCTAAGTAAACACTAGTAAAATAATAAAACACTCCAAACAATCACTTTCATCACAAGAAATCATTTAAACCCCAACAAGACAACATCTATAATGAACCTCAAGAACACCAATCAAGAACATAAATCCTTCAACTTTTTGACAATGAAATTATGCTTAAAAGATCATGTTTGGAATGTGGGAGAAAAAACCCAACATTATGGAAGCTTAAACACATCTTAGGGAATAAACCCATGGCAAAATTTCACAAGACGCAAGAATTTCGTTGAACGCTTGATCCTCTCCCCTTTTCTCCTCTTTTCTCTTATTTTATCTTTTATCTCTTCTTGAACTCTCAACTAAAACCCTAAGCGTATATTATGATTATAAAACTGAACCCAAAAAGATTAGACCTCTAAAAAATTACTAAAAACAAATTAAATTTGATTTGGTAAGGAAAAGAAAAATATATCCCTCACTATTTTCGACTAACTTTCCTTAACTTGAAAGCCTAACTTCAAAAGGTCATATATCACTCACCCAGACTCAAACCTAGAAAAATTGGTGGCGTTTGGAAATAAAATTTAAAGATCTTTCCTAAGATATCGTGTAGCACAGCTAACTCATCCCGTGCTAGAAGTTATGGTTGTTTGAAGTTGACCCAAAACTCATACTTAGCTTAACTTGCAAAATTTCAAATTTCTCTATATCCAATTTAATTCTCTTTGGAACTCAAAGTACTACATATATTGATACTTATACTTGAGAAATTTTAAATTCCTTTGTAAAAACTTACTCACTACAATGGATGGTTCAAGTCATAACTCAAAAATTTTTGGGGTGTTACATTATTTTCGCTTTGGCATTATTCGTCCTTGAATGACGGCTTGACTGGGTATAGAATGGGGTTACTCTTACTAAGGTTTGATTCTAATGGTGTTCTCTTACTATATTCAAGCTTAACTAAAATCCTTAAGATCGGATTCTATACCTCTCTATAGGGAGTCACATCCCAAATCTATTACGCTTTACCACCATATTCAAGCTTAGTAATCTAACAACTCCATGAAATCCTACTAACCAACGATTTCTAATCGAACTAAGGGCTCTCATTTAACTATTTCTCATTGTAAAACCTAATCCTCTTATTCCTCCTTGTTAATAACCTTAGATAGAATTATCACACCATCACTAACACAATAAGATAATCAACCTCCTCTTTCTAACATCACTTCATTACTGAATGGGCCTCTGAGAGGATATCTTCCCTGCTCCTTGGAACTCATTACTATCTTACTCTAAAAAACATGACTTTATTTCTCATATTGTCATCTTCCCCTTAGGTTTAAAGCTAGCACCTGAAAGATATGGACCTATTCCACATCTCTAAGTGATGTACATTCTCTTAATGCTCTTTTTAACTCTTGTGATTTAGCTACACTTTACTGCAGTTATATAAAAGATAAGGTCTCTCAGTTGTACTACTCAGAGCAAAATCTCAATTTCTCACCTACTCTTATGTCAAGTCTACCAGATCAAATCTCAAAACTAACTTATTCACCCTCATGTTGTCATTATTTTGATCATAACACTCATTTCCAATTCAACCTCAATGTTTATTACTAAACCTGAATATCAATATGATTGCTCGCTTACTATACTCTACGTCAATTCTACTAGAAACTCATGAAAATTTAGTCAATACTTACCTCTCAGTTTGCATACTCGAAATACCATCACATTCTACTCCACAACATAAGTAATACTTAACCACTTACTGCGCATTATCTCTAAAATAACTCTACCGTCCTCTGAATACCATGAGGTTCTCCTTTCAAAGTTCATAATCATATATTATATTTATCACTTCATGAATACTCTTGCCACTTCTATATATTAGCCACTTACACTTGGTAATTGCTAACACAATGACACATTATCATAACCCTTTTTTAGTTAAGGTATATTCTAACTCATATTGACTTGCAACACTTGCGCTACCTCCTATCCGGAACACTTCACAACTCTTCACTTCTTGGTCTACCTATAAGGAAAATTCTTCATTATTATCTTATTAGGTGCATGACTATAATAACATAGCTCGTCAAAACACTATCTCCGTTAGTAGTATTACTAAACCTTTGCATACTTTCCTCTAACTCTGGGATCTTCCATTAGTACTACTTATGATCTCGTAAATCATACTACTCTTTAGAGTGAATATCATATTCAATATCTAAACATACTTCTCATAAGAATTTCTGTTTCAATGGGGCTTAGAGAAGAGAGTACAACTCAATTTTTATCTCAAACACACGAATCACATGAATATGGGTGCATTCATCTGAAATTGAACACTCAAATTACTCTTGGTCTTCTCTAAAGCCCCTTTGGAATATCATGACTTTCTCAAGACTCTTTCTAAGAATAAATCATCCTTAAGGATCTTTAAACATCACTTTCTCAAACATCTCTAGTATGATGGGTAGTCAAATGAATATGAGAACACACTAGTTAGAATAGATCTCAATGAATTAGCTCTATTGCACGATTAAGAGTATGAAATATGGGAAACTTGTATTAAATTTATGTAGTCCCTCATTTACAAAAGTGGGGCCCTCATAACCATAAACAAGTCCTATTGACACGGCTTCATACACATCCGAAGAAACTTGAACTCTGTGATCTGAAATCAAGTTTGTCACGACTCGAGCCTACACCCTGGACGTGGACGACGCTCAAGAACCATTGTTGATCCCCAAGCGAACCCTCATCCTAGCTGACTATAAGCGGAAGAATAACTAAAGCATACAGAGCTTAAAAATGAATAACAAATAATGAAACTAAAATACAAAGGTTTAGCTCAAATGAAATCTATGAATTAAAATAAATAATTCAACTCTCCATAAAATAGGTAACTTATGTATCTAAAACATTTATTAAAATAAATGATACAAACTTCTCAATGATACCGACTATCTATGAAACATCTAACAGATATAGATGGAAGTCGGGAAAGCCCACGACATCCTAAAAAATGATATGACTGAAAGTTAAATGAAATCCTCTAGAAGCAAGGAGGCTCACCATAGCTAACTCAATCTCTTGGATGTATCAACGAAGCTCCTGTTGATGATCCTGAATACATGTGTCTACATTATCAAAAGATGCGGGCCAAATAGCTCAACACGTGAGATGTATGAGCATATAAAGGCAAGTCTAAAGCATAAAACATAGGCTTGAAATTGATAAAAAGAAAGTACTTGCCTCTTTTCAATCTTACGCAAATCAAAGAAATACTCGAGTATACGCAAAACTACTCAACAGACTCAACTCAGAAGTAATCAAGGATACGATACTCAACTGAAATATTAGATACTAAACTTAGAGATTAGATACTCAACTTCAGGTACGCAACTCGAAATACTCAACTGCTGAAACTTAACTAACCTCATTTCAATATAAATCAGTTTAAATAAGTGCAATATAAAGAAGATTTGTTTAAAACCATGATGTTAACTATGTGTATATAACAATAATACAATATAATTCTAAAATGTGTATGAAAATACAATTAACTGATGTATATAAAAAAACAATACATTTTGTGACAGTTTCTCTAACCGACAATCATCACATAAAAGTTATAATAATAATACAATGATCTACCTCATGCTTCCAGCGCATCCTATACCCGGCCAAATGTATATTAACGCAACTACTAATGGATTTACTAGTCTATATGTAAAGGGTTCATCTAAAAAGTATGACACATTTTTACACATGATGGATACATGGTTTGTGGAAGCTGTAAGTTGTCTGATCTCTCCCCCATATCGATTTACAGTAGTACTCCCAAAATATAATAGCTCTTATGTTTTAAAACCGTACTTCTTCTATGACTTGATATTAGTGCTAAAAAACATAGCTCAAAGGTTATCTCAGAAATCTCAGTTTCCTCTCTTACTTTATTTAAAAAGCGATTACTCTTTTTTGAAAACTACCCCGAAAGCTCTTTAGAAATCTTAGTTTCCATTCTTATTTATATGTGAAAACATTTTAGGTCTTTTTGGGAATACTTAGTCCCAATATACTTATTTTAAGAGCGGGCTTCAATCTTTACTCTTTATTCAACTTGAACGATAAGTCTTTAAGACAAAGTGAAAACGTTTGTGAAAGACTTTTCAAGACTTTATAGACTTTACTTTGACTTTGTCTTAACATTTAGACTTGACTCTTAACTTCTCTTTGCTTTGATCTTAACTTTCCTTGAATTTTATTATGGATTCATGGTTCGTGATCTAATGTTTATGGATAATTTCATGATGTTCAACTTGGAGGATTTATGCAGGATATGAGCTTGAACTACTCAACTAAAGGACTCAAAGACAGTTCTTATCTCAAAATTGTGTTACATATAAGGTTCATGCGGAATTATGGGCATGAACAATTAAACTGAAGGACCTCATGGGTAAAATGTTAAAGTCCTATGATTAGAAATATAAACTCAATTTGTTAGAAATTCATTACTCAAGACATAGAACTTGAATATGCTACTCTTGTCACAGATACTCAATGTGTGGATTCCATGCAAATTTATGGGCATGAACAACTCGAATAGAAGGTATACATGTAGTCATCTCAAAGAATTCACAATAGCTTAAAGACTTTCTTGAACTCTATTCTTAAATATCTCTTGAATGTGAATTAAGAATTCAAGAGTTATGGTTCATGAAATGAGGGATCTAGATGATATTGTAGACACATGAATACATTCTACTCAATCTCATGCTCACTTACTTGAGTGTTGGAACAAGTTATTAGAAGTTGTAGAAGACTCCTCAAAAGGACTTGAAGAGACTATCTATAAAGGTTCAAAAAAACTTTCAAAACTTAATCTTAACTTTACCTTGAATTTGAATTAGTATTAAAGGTTATGAATGATTTCTAAGGGTTTAGAAGTAGTTTTAACAATTTAGAATCAAAAGGAGTGAAAATACACTTTAAATGAGATCAAATAGGAAAACTGACGGAAAAGGAGTACGAGAAGGCGACCCTGGTGCGTTCTGGGCGTGTGGACCAGCCCCTAACATCAGAGGCTGCATTTGCGTGCAATGCAGGTGTGCTTCCCCAGCCCATTGGGCGCATCTGGGGCGCGCCACGCCAGCCTTTCCCCAGGCACTGTTTTGACAAATTTCGTCTCTCATTTTCTGACCCTAAATCTCTTTTAATCGATTTCTTTCCTCAAGTTTTCTTAGATTCAATTATCCAATCTAAGTAATTACTAATACACTCAAAAAAACACTTTATGCAATCACTTTTATCTCAAGGAATCATCGAAACCCCAACAAGACAAGATTTATGATGAACCTCTAGAACACCTCTCAAGAACATAAATCCTTAAACTATTTTAGAATGAAATTACGCTTAAAATAACATGTTTGGATTATGGGTGAACAAGCCCAACACTATGGAAGCTTACATATCTCTTAGGGTTTAAACCCATGGCACAAGACGCAAGAAGTTCGATGAATGCTTGATCTTCTCCTCCTTTCTTCCCCTTTTCTTCTTTTCTCATCTTTTCTCTTCTTGTCTCTTCTTGAACTCCCAACTAAAACTCTAGATGTATATTAGGATTATAAGACTAAACCTAAAAGGATTCGACCCTTAAAATTGTACTAAAATTGAATTAAATCTGATTGGATAAGGAAAGGACAAAAATACCCCTCACTGTTTTCGGTTAACTTTCCATAACAGGACATCCTAATTTAAAAAGGTCATATCTGACACATCCGAACTCGAAACTTAGCATACTTGGTGGCGTTGGAAATATAATTATATGAAATTGTGTATCACACCTAACTCATCCTGTTCTAGGAGTTATGGTCGTTGAAGTTGACCCAAAATTTAATCTTAGCTTTAACTTTCAAAGTTTTAGATTTTGCTATTTCCAATTTAATTCTCTTTGGATCTCAAGTTGCTACATCTATTGTTCTTTATACTTAAGAAATTTTAAATTCCTTTGTAAAAAGTTACGCATTACAATGGATGGTTCAATTCATAGCTCAAAAATATTCCGAATTGTTATAATAATGGTAATAGACTAATTTTAGATAATGTTTTATATGGTTTTGGACTTTCTTATGATCGTTTTATTGATAGATTTAATACTTCTATTTATAACTATTATGATGACCGTTCTTTAATGGCATGTTATTCAAATAACAATGATATTGATTTTATTACATGACATACAAGATTAGGTCACATAAGGCAAGATCGAATGCATATTTTGGCAAAAGAAGGACATGTAGGTTCTTTTACCAAGTTTAATATGCCAAGTTGTGAAAAATTTATTTCTAGTAAGATTATGTTGGGAAGGCTAATAGAGCTTAGTTCCCGCTATAATTAATTAACTCTGATATTTGTGATCCAATGTATGTGAAGGAAGGGTCTAGTGCTACATATTTTATCACATTTATTGATGATTTCATTCGCTTTGGTTATGACTATTTGATTTCTCATAAATCTGAAACACTTGAGTGTTTTAAAAGATATATGAATGAAGTTGAAAATAAATTAGATAAAAGCATAAAGGCTTTAGGAACTGACTGAGGACGTAAAATTTTTTCAAAACAATTTGAAGAATTATGTACTAAAAAGGGTATTATAAGACAATTAACTACTCGTTATACACCTCAAAAAAATGGTGTAACTGAAAGAAGGAATAGAACACTGTTGCACATGATGAAATCAATGATGGTGCAGTCAAATTTTTCCATATTTTTCAAGGGGGATGCATTGTTGGCTACGTCTTACATATTGAACAAAGTGTTCTAAATTAGTGTCTTTCAGTCCTTAAAAACTTTGGACTGGTCATAAAACAAACGTGAATGATTTGCGACCGTGGAGTTATGCAACAAACATTAAAGATCATTTCGGTGAGTTTGGTAAAATAAGTCCAAAAATGTATAATTATAAGGTACACTGAACTCTCCAAAGGGTATGTGTTCATCGTTGCGCTAGAGGATACAAGTATTACTAAAATTGTACCACGAGATATCAGATTTTTGGAAAATGTTTTACCCAAGAAGGATGAAATAGATGAAGTTGAGCCTCTATGCGAAATGTTAAATTCAAAAGATCACATAATGGATTCAAATGCACTTGATAATTCAATGGATCAATAAAAGATTCTTGGTCAAAGTGGAAGTTATGAATCTTAAAATCCTATTGAGGAATCTGAACTTTAAATACGTAAGATACAAGAAAAGGTGTGCATAAAAAATCTTATGAGATTGAGGATTATGTTTTATTGGTATCTCCTACAGAATTGGATGAATCTAATTTTGTAAGAGAGGCCTTATCGAGACCTGAAAGGGATGAATGGTTAAAAGTAATAAAATAAGAATTCGAGTCCACAAAAGCCAACAAAGTTTGGGATCTAGTTGACCTTCTTAAGGAATGTAAAGATATTGGGAACAAATAGATTCTTAAAGTTAAATGTAAATCAGATGGGTCAATACAAAGACATAAAGCAAGATTGGTGGAAAAAGGTTTTACTGAAGGAGTAGGAATAAACAATGAGGAAACTTTTTCATCAATTGTGAAGTTTACATCCATATGATTACTTCTAGCTATTTTTGCATGTTTAGATCTAGAATTACACCAAATAGATGTGAAGACCACTTTTCTCAATGGAGAATTAAACGAGGAAATCTACATGGAACAACTAGTAGGTTTCATTTGTAAAGGTCAAGAAAAGAAAGTGTGTAAATTTTAAAGATCAATTTGTTGCCTAAAGCAATCTTCAAGGCAGTGGAATCTGAGATTTCATAAAAGGTGATGTCATTTGATTTTATTATGATCGATGAACACCATTGCATCTATGTGAAAAAGTTTCAATTAAAATTTTGTAATTAGTTCTCTTTATGTATGTCACACATGAGAGCATACCCCAGATGCGGTCGGTGTCGTCGTCCTCTTAGAGGACTCAGACAATCCCTTAGCATTCATCATAACATGTGATCAGTAAAATTGCGGAAAATTAAAACTTTTACATTTTACTTGAAGTATACTTAGACTTCATACTTAACATTCATAAAGACATACGATATTTTAAAACTCTGTCTCACATTTATAAAACCATCTAAGTGTACAAATCTGGACATAGCCAATAAATAATAATTATGACATATAGGCCTTAGTGTAAAAGAATCCAAAGAACATAATGGAAATTGAATACTCTTAAAACTACTAAAAATATGCATAAGCTAGAATATGGTAGATAGCATCCCCAAACATGAGGACCTACCAATACTTACAGAGGGAGTTCCAAGTTTCTTCAAATCGACCTCCTTAAACTTCAATGATTGGAACCTACAGATGTAGTAATATGTAGTAATGGGGTTAGTACGCCACATGTACTAAGTTTGGTATATGCACATAACATCTAAGGGACATGCATGAAAATGATCATTTATCATCTTTTTAGAAAACATGCTAAGTCATGTGAAAGTCTTCAATGCACATACATTATAACATATACAAGTTAAGGATTCCTTCAACTTAAAGTATGATCATACTCAAAGACATATTATCATAGAGTCATGTCAGTATTTAATATTCAATAGATCATATAAACATAACATGCAAAACACTTACAAATGATTCCATTCCCAACCTACAAGTGCAATGGTCATGTGAAGCGCCATAACCTCGCACAACCAAGTATATAAGATAGGAGACTATAATTAAAGTTTCTCTTCATATAACTTGTAACATAATTAGTCGTCACTTCATATAGCAATATAACCCAATAGCATATTAATCATACTGACCAACATTCATATAAGAGTAACATCATGTATCATAAGCATATATGTTTCGTGTTATCATATTACATAAGAACAATCTCCTAAGACTTCCCTTAGAGTCAACTTGTGCAATGTCTAGGTAGAGTCCCATACCCGTATCTCTACTATGCAGACTCCTCAAGTCACCCTAGTCAACGTTCATTTACTTGTATTTCATTAAAATATGAGGGAACATTCGCCTTAACCAACATAGACCATGTGATCTAAACATGGAATCCGGTGTCATAAAACCCCACACCGAAAGAAGGTGGTCTACCAGACAAAGTAGAACCAAACATGACATAGCTTTCTAGGTGGATCCATTAGCTAGTATCCTATGGTGGCAACATAGTTCATGAACTAGAAGATGTATTAGAGACCCATAGTTCCATATTACATGGCAGCCTCAATCTCATGACAATCATTGTGAACCTATCTTCCAACTAGGGAAGGGACACCTCTCATATCTAGTTCATCGATGCTTAGCTTAAGTCCCTTTCTTGTGTAACCTTTAAGTTTTCTTTTATCATAACTTATCATAGGTCATAGAAGATAAACTCCTTGTATAAACATGATCATGAGCTCTGTATGATTAGATGATAAATTCCTGTAATCATAACCCTTCATATGTGAGATTTTAACATAACATAATCATCTTGTGTAAAGCATATAAGAGAATATCATAACTTGCAGTTTTCATGTTCTTATCATGATCTCACAAGTAACATGTTCATAGCCCAACATATCCATATAGCATTATCATACATACTTTCAAACCTTATTATCATGATTTATAGGCTAACATAAACATGGTAGAGTAATCACAACCTTAGGAGATTTACATCTTGCTTCCAAGAACCTTATTCAAGAACTTACTTTCAACTTACAACATTCATAATCATAACGTAGTGAAATACTCAATAACATAACCAAGAAAAAATCTTCAAATCATCTACAATATCAATGCGTAATGTAGGTTAGGGAAAGGGTCATTTAAGAGTTTATTCTTGTCTCAGTTCCAATTATGTTTTCATATTGTCACATAGTAAAAACAATCATATGAAACCATCATCTAGATAAGAACATGCTTCACACAAAATTCAAACATACTAACCACATACTCATCAAATCGTGTGAAATATATCATGAAAAACACTTACTTTTCATTGAAAATCATGAATCTAGGGTTGGGAAGAAAATCCTTTATGTAGAGTAAAAACCCTAGAATTGATGTTTTTGAAAATTTATCTTTGAAAGGACCTCTAGAGGAAAGGAATCCCAAGAGTGAAATACCCATACCTCATAAATTATGAATCAACAAAAGTTGGATGAAAAACTTGAAATGTTCGTCTTCTTCCTTAAGCTTTTCTTGTTCTTCAATGGAGTTTGGAAAAGAGAGCGTTTCTTGAGAGATGAGAGAATTTTTGTTTGAATCTGATTTGGACGTGTGAAAGTGGTCTAAAATTGACCTAATATTCGTATATAGTCTTCCTATAAATTACCCAAAAGACCCTCCATTTAAATGAGTCTTTTTAAGAAGTTAAATTACCGAAAATACGACTTTAACGAGTCTGGGAAGTAGTTGCGTGTCGCGGGGACAAATATCGTTATCTTTATTAAATTTTGAGTTGAGGCAGTTAGGTGCGTGTCAGACTCGCATCGCGAGGCTTAATCTTTAATCTTGAGGCAGTGACCTGCGTGTTAGGCCCGCGTCACACGCTTTGCCTCCAATCCTGCCTGCTCGTAGGCTGCCAAGCAGCCTGCCCTCCCATGTTTGGGTCCTTCCCAAGGACCCTTTGGTTGGTCCTTGGGTTGTCGTTACAAGATGTTTGGACTCTTTGTACTACATAATACCTATCCAAGGTATCTTTACAAGTTTTGGTCTTGATTTGGTACTTCGAAACCTTCACCAGACATAGGGACGTCAACTAGTTTAATTTAGCTACTTTCCAGACGTCAAGGTCTTTCTTAGTCGTTTTTTCTCTAACCTTTTCCCAATGTGTTTATTACATTAATATATGTATGGAAACATCATTTTAAATATTATTTAATACATTAAGCTCTAGTCTAAGTCATGTCATTTTTGGAGTGTTACAACATAGATGATATTTTATAGATGGAAATAATTTGGTTGGAGTATGTGAAAATCTTCAAATCATGGCTTTCAAATCATTTGATATGAAAGATATGGGAGAAGCATACTATATACTGGGTGTTAAGATCCAAAGAAATCGTTTCAATTTTTTTTGAGTTTATCTCAAGAAACATATAAAAAGAATATTGGAACATTTTCGAATGAATAGTAAGCGAATATATGGATACTCCTTTAGATAGAGTGAAACTTTAATCCTTGAAATGTGTGCAAAGGCTGAAAAAGAAAACAAAGACATATCTCGAGTTCCTTATTCTAATGTTGTAGGGAGTTTGATGTATCCCATGATGTCTACTCACCCTGACATTTGTAATGTTGTAAGTCTAGTTAGCAAGTATCAATCCAATCCTGCCGAATGTCATTAGAAAATAGTAAAGAGAATATTCCGATACTTGAAGGGAATTTCACATCATGCACTTTATTATACTTTATCTAACTTTTTATAAGAGGTTATACAAATGTTAATATGACTCATGACCAGAATGATAGAAAATCAACATCCGGCTATGCTTTCTTACTAAATGGTGGTGCTATTTCTTGGAAAAATAAGAAGCAAACTTGCACAGCTCTATAAACCAAGGAATCTGAATTTGTGGCTTTTGCATCTACAGTACAAGAAGTTGTTTGGTTAAATAAACTCTTTGAGCATTTGAGTATTACAAAAGATTCTAAGGGTCCCTTGATTCTATATTGTGATAGTCAAAAGGCTATCGCATTTTTGAAGGATCCTAAAAATCATAGTAAGTCCAAACACATTGAAATCAAGTATAACTTTGTAAGGGACATAGTGGTAAGTGGAGAAGTAATTTTGCAATACATTTTGATACGTGGAATGATAGTTGCTCCTTTTACCAAGGTCATTTCAATAGACATGTTTGAAACATGTTAAGGCTCTATGTTTGCATAAAATATGACAATATTTATGTATTGTAAAGTAACTTGAATTTCATAATCTCTTTTATATAATACTATTGTATTTATATTCAAATATGATATGCATGTGATAATTTCTAAGATATAAAGTGTAACGACCCTCTTAGTCGTTTTAGAAATTCCAACTATTATTTTTATATTGACCTTTTTAGTAGATTTTATAAATAATTTATATGACTTGTAACAATGAGTGACATGATTTTTAGATTTAATAAAAGTTTATTTTATTGCTAAAAATAATTAAAAAAAATAGAAAAGGAATTAATTAAATAAAAGAATAAAATAAAAAAAAGGGCAAAGTGCCTTTAAACTTTTAAAAGCCGCACACGGCTTATGAGGAAAAAAAAGAACGATCTGGAAATAAAAAAGGCAGAGAAGAAAAGAAAATAAAGGGAGAAAAGAAAAGGGAAAAGGAGGAGAAAAATCAATATATTCATCTCAAGACATCAAGGTAATTATTTTCATCCTTTCTATTAAGTTTTTATGTAATTAGAAGTAGATTTTTAGATTAAAACGTGTATAATTTACACTAATATGTGAAACTAATTTTTAATTGTTATTTAGCATAAATTTAACCTTAGTCATTAAGTCATTATGACCAATTGTTGATGATCATGAAACAATTATGGGGAAGGGAGGTAAATAGCCATCTAAGAAGCCTTCCGTATAAAAGTATTTCACGAAATATCTTTATTTTGGTGTTCAAATACGGGTGATTTAAATTGGGATCAGTTTGAGATCCTTTTAATAGTTTTCATATTATCATTTAAGTTTTGATATATTAATATATATAATTAAGTATTAGGTATATAATATTAAGTGAATGTCCTAAGATTTATGATATTGAAAAGAAATTAAAATTTAATCCTAATCTTGAAACTTAAGGAATTAATTATAAATTTGCGTGACTTTTTTTTGGTTCAGTCTAGACACGTGCAATATGTGTGTTATTAACTTCGAAACCTTATAGTGTTTAATTATTTGAATATACTGGATTTTATTTGGAAGTGCAATGAAAGAGGAAGACGCAAATAGAGTGATTGTTCGACTATTTGAGGCAAGTGGATTTCTAAACTCCTGTTAAGTGTATGAAATGCGTGTATTTCCTTGTGGTATATGTTTGGGAGTAACGGGATTGGTGATGGGTTTACTTGTCCACATTGATTAATTCTAATGATGAAAAAAAAGGGGATAACAAAAGGCAACGTGATTAATTGTTTATGTGTGATTTTATTGAGAAAGGGTTAAAGGCTTGTTGAATCATTGTCGATGTGACTTCATGTTTGTGTGGTTGTGAACTGTGCGATGTTATGAAAATGGTCATCTCCTCATTATTTGTGTGAATTTGTCATTTGCACTATTCCGAGGCAATGGTTGTGACAAGTGTTATGTGCATTGAGAAAGAATGAGTACTTAAGAGGATGTACCATTTTGAGGGACGTCTCGCGCGCCGCTATGGATATTGTATTTCGAGGAACGTATAGCGCGCCGCGATGATTACTATTATCGAGGATCGTGTCATGCGCCGCGACAGATGCATTGACAGATATGTCCCCCATGGGTCCCAGACTGAGAGACAGCGGTGTGTATCACTAGGTCAGACAAGCATCATTATACTTGAAATTGTATTCCATTGCATTGCACATCCTTATCATTAGTGAACTTGATATCGTGTTTTGCTGATCTTCTGAATGCCTTTCTGCGGAACTTATGATTGATCAATATTGAGCTTATTATTGCGGATATATAATTTGTTAAAGTATTGTTGTTAAGGATATGTAATTTGTCTAAGTGTTGTTGTTGAGCTACGTGCTATGTAAACTGTGAGCTGTTAGGTTGGGTTGATTTTACTACAGGATGTAGTTGTGGAGGTTCGTTTGGGGGTGGTAGGAGTACCCGTATTTCATCCTCTTAACTTGTTTTTAGAGGTTTACTTGCTGAGTACCGTGTGGTTTGGTACTGACCGCTTGCTTCTACAAATTTTTGTAGGTTATGAGCCTGGATTTTTGTTGTACTTGTCATTCTCTTCTTTTCCGAGGCTTCTTTCAGATTTGTGAGGTAGCTGTTTTCATCTCAGCAGACTTTCTTCTCCATAATTATGATCTTGTTCTATTCTAGTAACAAGTTCATTTGATACTTGAGTTTTTCTTTTGAATCAATTGTAATACTCTAGAGGCTTGTACACGTGACTACCATGTTTTGGGGATTTTATTAAGTTACTTATATTTTATTTCCGCACTTTATTGTAATGGTTGAGTTTTAGGCTGACTTGTGTAGGTGGGATAAGACAAGTGCCATCACGTCCATTTTTGGGTCGTGATAAAATGGTATCAGAGCCCCAGGTTCATAGGTCTCACATGTGTAAAAGTCGAGTCTAAATAGAGTCTCGATGATCGGTACGGAGACGTCTATACCAATCTTCGAGAGGTTGTAGTGACTTTTAGGAAATATCTTCACTTCTTGGATCTCTATTGTGCGTACTTGGTCCCATTTTGATTCTTATTACTTCAATCCATTCGCTCTCATTTAAGTGATGACTCGTGCGTAGTTCCTTTTGTGAATCATTGGCATGTCGTGTATTGGTTTGATGTTAGATATGGTATTAGGTGGAAATGATATACTTAATAAACGAATGCCTTATCACATTTGAAAGAGTTGAGTAAGTTTAGTTATAATTGTAAAATAATAATAATAAATATAGTACTTATCTGGTATAAGCAAAATATGGAGTGGTTCGACAATTAGAAGTTAAATGTTTGAATAATTGACTAGATAATAAAGAGTATAATACAATTGATATAGTTGTCATACGATTAATGGGTTGCTTAGCAAATGATGTTGCACCAATTTAGGTCAGAATCCTTTCTGTGGTTTCACAGA
Source organism: Solanum arcanum (assembly GCA_027789145.1). Taxonomy (NCBI): domain Eukaryota; kingdom Viridiplantae; phylum Streptophyta; class Magnoliopsida; order Solanales; family Solanaceae; genus Solanum; species Solanum arcanum. The sequence continues at coordinate 34,295,583 of CM050941.1, read as the reverse complement.
TTGAGTGTATACCAAAGAAGGTCATGATATGACTATTACAATAGTACTGATGGGTACTTGGTTAGAATTATGGAGTGTGTTACTTTTGATATTGACCATGCTTATGAAAGAATACATATAGCTTGGGTTAGATGCAAAACTAATCTGGCAAAATGTTACAGTTATTTGATGGATAAAGTGTGTGACCTATTTGGAAATGATCTTCCCAATAGATATGATATGTTCTAGTGGTCGATGTAATGAATTTTCACGATGTCTTACTAGTGGTACATGAAAACGGACATGTTGATTGTTAAGTGCAAATATTAACTACTTAAGGAGTTATCTATGGTATACATGATCATATGATACGATTTGGTGTTGGCCTCATATTTGAGAACCCAACTAGCTTGTTGGTACGGGTGGATGTGTTAAACATTATTTATAAGGAAGCTTTTAGTAGTGGATCTTTGGTGTTGTATTGATATGTTTAGATTGTGAAATGTATTTTATGAATTTTTAAATGAGTGGTGATTTCATCGTAATGTCCAAGAAATTGGATCAATATTGAATGTCAAGCATATGGGTAAAGCAAGTCCTAAAGAGTATACTTATGTGAAGACAATTAAGAGTTTTAGTAAGGAAGTGCGGATAAAAGTGGGTTAGTTCTTTGGATTGGATTGGTATAACTAGGTTTAAGGATTCATATTGATGAAATAGTGGACTTCGTGGTGATAACAAGAGCTAACAAAGCATGATGGTAATAGAAGTTTGTGATGGATTGCGATTGAGACTAAATCATAAAATAAGAATTGAGGGTTAAACGAGTTTTTATGGTAATAACGACTTGCGAGCATCTAAGGTTGTGGTTTTCCACTATATGATGAACAATGTGGTTGTATGAAAAGTTGTATGATGTGTGAAAATTTCCTTGAATAGAATTGAAAGAAGCTAGAGTCATAAATGGAAAAGAATTAGTGGGAAGTATTTTAGTCATTGGAAAGAGACAATCGAGAAAAAGGATATTTACTATAATTATAAAGGACAAAGATATATCTTTAGAGAGTTGAGAATTTAGTTCAAGGATACATGATTTCATCTGTTTCATTTTGGTTATGGTAATAGTGTCACACGTTCATTAGATTGAATATATATATATATATATATATATGTATGTATGTATATATTGGGTAAAAATTGATAAAGAAACCTACACAGTTCGACTAGAGTGTGGTGATAAGTTCTTTTATAGTTTTGAATTTGGTAGCGGGTACCATTGGATTTTTAAGAAAGGGTATGACAAGGTCGATGGATAGGCGATCAATAATAAGCTAAGATGTCCAAATTTGTAAATATTTTCTATGTATGAGCTAATTTCAATAGATAAAAGGATTGAGTTACATAATTGAATTCAAAATTCATGTTTTTCATTGTGAGTTTAGATTTTTGGTAGTGTGTTTTGTCAAGGTATGAATTGGTAAGGGGTAAGAAATGATTGATCACATTGAGTATGAAGCATTTGAGGACTTAAAAATAATTTGAGTAGTAAATTTGGTTACTTTTGATTTTTATACCTAAATGGGATTTGATGTAATGTTTTTATTTCAAGGATAAGATAAAAATACCATTGGTTGTTGGTCAAAGGATAAGATTGGTAAGCGAGTCAACCAAAGAAACAAGAGTTGATGTATTGAAGAGTTCAAGATGCTCAAAATTTTGTGCCATAAGAAGAATTTAAGCGAAACGAAAGAATAAGACCTTTCATATAGAATCTTGGTTTGAAGTGGAAGGACGTATAAATTTCATATATAATATCTAATATGACTATGGATGTGAATTTATTTGGTATAGACGTACCAGGTTTTCGTCAGCAATTTTTATGAATGTAAAGTTTTGTTTTGAGTAAAAAAAAAACAGTGTAGTGTGTAAGATTTTGTGTTGTTATGTGGGGCTAGTTTGTTCAAAATATAATAGGTATTCTGGATGTTCAACACTGTGGACCTACAGTTCTACATGGTTAATTAAGATTTCGAGGGGATTGAAACAACTTTGTTGATGGAGAGATACAGATTGTTGTGATGCATTACTTAGATGCGTGATGGTAACTAGAGATTATGTTCCCATAGTATATAGAATAATTGGGGAGACCTAATATTTCTCTAAGTATTGGCATGAGGTATGTGATGGTTTGGAATGATAGTTAAAGCATGGTATGTGAAAATTGTGTGAAGTTGACTTTTTGGGTGTGATTTAATTGTTGTATCTAGATGGTGAAGTAATTTTAGATTTAGAATTGATGCTATCAATATTAGGTGTGACATGTATTTGTCATGAATTACTTAAATGAAAAAAAAGGGAGCCACAGTTTGAAAATTTTGGAGGAAATTATGTGTTTGTTAAGAAGATTTAAATACTAGTGACGATTTGAGCATATGATAAATGGTTGGTGTGACTATGAAGTTATTTTAGAATTAAAAGTGTTGATCTTAGTGAAGTATTGTAAAGAGCAGTTGTGGTTCGATAAAACAAGTATGTGAGAAATTATAATCGAGACTAAATTGGTGATTGTTGGTAACTAGAAAATTAAAGAGATAGAGTCAAATAAATACAAATGTTTTATATGGGCACTATGAAAAGAAGTATCCAGTCTTATCCGACTCTGATTTTATAAATTCTTAATTATGACCATCTACTTCGTATTGTATATGATTTAGAGTGTGATTATCTACCTATACACATACATGTTTTCATATTTACCGGTGAATTTCTAGTGGTGGATCGGGTGTACCGATCTTGTGATTGTTCTCATGGTAGAGTGACATCCTTGGGCAAACTTGATCATTTCAGTCATGGCATATTTGGTGTTGTTTGAGAAAGTAGAAGTATACTATTGGTTCTGCATGCACACCATTGCGTATGAAAAATTATAGAAGAGCTTACATGAAGAGTTACAGTTATCTGACTGTGTTGTTAATGGTTTTGCATCCTAGAGTGTACCACTTGTTGGGTGATTACTTTATCTTGTTCTTATATGGATTATGTATGTTTTGATTCTCCCTTGATGGATACCCGAAGTCTAAAGATCAAATTTTTATAACTTAAACTTATAAAAAGATTGTGTTCTGAAAAGGGAATCGTTATAAGATGTGTGATGGTTTGTGCACTATGAGCATGTGATGATTAGTTCAGGTTCACTTTTGGTTGTAGCTAGTATCAATAGAACGTTATCTTGGCTATATGAGAAAAGATTTGTCATGATTATTGTGTTATGGTCCGAGGGTTTCAGTTTAGATTCGGTTCATGGGTTAGTATATAGCTTGACAATCACTTCTGATATGTAGATCTGTCAAATTCTCTATAGTTCAGTTCTTGGTAGTTAGTCTTGATAGAATGGTATTAAAGATAAGCTTTCATGGAGAGATGAACAACGACTCTGGAAGATCATGCATTAAATTTTTGATAACGTCAATAATTCTTCCTTCTCCTATTTTATGTTCGAGGAAGAACATGATTTTTAGTGGTGGATAATGTAACGACCCTCTTAGTCGTTTTAGACATTCCAACTATTATTTTTATATTAACCTTTTTAGTAGATTTTATAAATAATTTATATGACTTGTAACAATGAGTGACATGATTTTTAGATTTAATAAAAGTTTATTTTATTGCTAAAAATAATTAAAAAAAAATAGAAAAGGAATTAATTAAATAAAAGAATAAAATTAAAAAAAAGGGCAAAGTGCCCTTAAATTGTTAAAAGCCGCACACGGCTTATGAGAAATAAAAAGAACGATCTGAAAAAAAAACGCAGAGAAGAAAAGAAAAGAAAGGGAGAAAAGAAAAGGGAAAAGGAGGAGAAAAATCAATATTTTCATCTCAAGGCGTCAAGGTAATTATTTTCATCCTTTCTATTAAGTTTTTATGTAATTAGAAGTAGATTTTTAGATTAAAACGTGTATAATATACACTAATATGTGAAACTAATTTTTAATTGTTATTTAGCATAAACTTCACCTTAGTCATTCAGTAATTATGACCAATTGTTGATGATCATGAAACAATTATTAGGAAGGGAGGTAAATAGACATGCAAGAAGCCTTCCGTATAAAAGTATTTCATGAAATATCTTTATTTTGGTGTTCAAATAAGGGTGATATAAATTGGGATCAATTTGAGATCCTTTTAATAGTTTTCATATTATCATTTAAGTTTTGATATATTAATATATATAATTAAGTATTAGGTATATAATATTAAGTGAATGTCCTAAGATTTATGATATTGAAAAGAAATTAAAATTTAATCCTAATCTTGAAACTTAAGAACTTAATTATAAATTTGCGTGACTTTTTTTTGATTCAGTCTAGACACGTGCAATATGTGTGTTGTTAACTTCGAAACCTTATAGTGTTTAATTATTTGAATAGACTGGATTTTATTTGGAAGTGCAATGAAAGAGGAAGACCCAAATAGAGTGATTGTTCGACTATTTAAGGCAAGTGGATTTCTAAACTCTTGTTAAGTGTATGAAATGCGTGTATTTCCTTGTGGAATGTGTATGGGAGTAACGGGATTGGTGATGGGTTGACTTGTCCACATTGATTAATTCTAATGATGAAAAAAAAAGGGATAACAAAAGGCAATGTGATTAATTGTTTATGTGTGATTTTATTGAGAAAGGATTAAAGGCTTGTTGAATCATTGTCGATGTGACTTCATTTTTGTGTGGTTGTGAACTGTGCGATGTTATGAAAATGGTCATCTCCTCATTATTTGTGTGAATTTGTCATCTGCATTATTCTGAGGCATTGGTTGTGACAAGTGTTATGTGCATTGAGAAAGAATGAGTACTTAAGAGGATGTACCATTTTAAGGGACGTCTCGCGCGCCGCTATGGATATTGTATTTCGAGGGACGCATCGCACGGCGCAATGGTTGCTATTATCGAGGGTCGTGTTGTGCTCCGCGATAGATGCATGGACAGATACGTCCCCCATGGGCCCCAGACTGAGAGACAGCGGGTGTGTATCACTAGGTCAGACATGTATCATTATACTTGACATTGTATTCCATTGCATTGCACATACTTATCATTTGTGAACTTGATATCGTGTTTTAATGATCTTCTGATTGCCTTTTTGCGGAACTTATGATTGATCAATATTATGCTTGTTAATACGGATATATAATTTGTTGAAGTATTGTTGTTGAGGATATGTAATTTTTCTAAGTGTTGTTGTTGAGCTACGTGCTATGTAAACTATGAGTTGTTAGGTTGGGTTGATTTTACTACAAGATGTAGTTGTGGAGGTTCGTTTGGGGGTGGTAAGATTACCTGTATTTCATCCCCTTAGCTTGTGTTTAGAGGTTTACTTGCCTAGTACCGTGTGGTTTGGTACTCACCCCTTGCTTCTACAAATTTTTGTAGGTTATGAGCCTGGATTTTTGTTGTACTTGTCATTCTCTTCTTTTCCGAGGCTTCTTGGAGATTTGTGAGGTAGCTATTTCCATCTCAGCAGACTTTTTTCTCCATAATTATGATCTTGTTCTATTCTAGTAACAAGTTCATTTGAGACTTGATTTTTTCTTTTGAATCAATTGTAATACTTTAGAGGCTTGTACACGTGACTACCAGGTTTTGGGGTTTTTATTAAGTTACTTATATTTTATTTCCGCTCTTTATTGTAATGGTTGAGTTTTAGGCTGACTTGTCTTGGTGGGATAAGACGAGTGGCATCACGTCCATTTTTGGATCGTGACATAAAGTTTGTCGAACAAGTTGTGAGATTGGATCTCTCACACGAGAAATCACCTTTTTCGTTAGAGAATGTGAAGAGATATGTTTCACCACCATATTATGACTTGTTTTATGATCTAGACAAAAGTTTCTCTAAGAAAATAAGTTTAAGGATCACCGAAGAGAGAAACTAGGGTCACACATCTCGAGGTGTTCAAACTAAAGTCTGTATGAAGTTAATTAATCAAAAGAATGAAACACATACACCAATATAACGTGTAGACATTGTGACATTTTTTTTTCATACCAAGTGTGTCAGGAGATAAATGGGTCAATGAAAGAATGGTTCCCTGATTCTTCATTGTGAAAGACCACGGAAAGTTAAAATGACTTTTCAATAAAATATCGTTTGACCTTTTGTTGTTTCTTTAAATTTCAATCGTTTAGAATGTTATTAATAGCCATGAGTGATATGACAATGTAATACATGTCTAGGGAAGTAGTTGATATGGAATAGATAGATTCGAGTTGAAAAGGAATATGATTAAACTAAATAATTCAACTTGTATACATAAGTCTACTATTACACTTGAATGTAATTGTGTGTAATAAGTTAAACATGAACTCGAGTTCACCTCTTTAAGAGGTTGATGGATCGAATATGTAATTACTGAAGTAGTGGACGATGTTTGGGGTATTGTGAGTAATAGTGTCCTTAAAGTTAGTGGTGAATTCTTTCCACATGTAATTCAATTCCTATATAGGGCTTGTAAAAATCTTGAAGGCAAGCCTTGGTACTCATAGGTCACACAAACTATTTATCGTATGAATTATGTGTTTTTATTGATATCATATTTATTTGGGTCTTGTCCACCATGTGTAAAATTGGAGATGTAAGTTTTGGGTTGTGGGTCATCCATGTGGATTGACGCAACCCGAAATGACCCGACCAAATTTTATTTTTTTCTGAAACAATGAAGTACCAATTTGAAAATAAACAAGAACAGTTGCTTTGTAACTGTTCCAACGTACACTATTTTTTCCCGTTTAAAATAGAGATTGAATGTTTTTTCTTAAAAAGGATGAAGAACACAAAATAGAAAAAGAAAGTAAGAACAAAGAATAATTTTCTATCTTCTTCATTGAAATTGACAAAAACAAAAGTTACATTCCGTTTGTGGAAACATAGCTTTGATTCCTTGAGATTCGAAGTTAGACTTGGAGTAATCTTTCACACAACTTCATTATGATTTCGCTGTTGTAGACAGTTACACATTCTTGTTCCTTTTAAGAAAATCTAACAAAAATAAATGTTAGATTAGGAAAAATAGATATTTAAATTTCAAAAATGATTTGAAACTAATGAACTTTTAGAAATCATGTGCATACACCTATCTCGGTCCTTATATAGGCATAGAATTCTTCGACTAGGGTTGCACAAAACATGTCAGTCTCTTTAATGAATGTTTGCCACCCCCAACTATTGAACTATTCCATAATCAATTAACCCTCAGGTGATAAGTCACCACTAAACAGTAAGGCTCCTCTTGAGCGAGTATTAAACCCGAATCTCATTTGTGGGGAATCCTAACGCATCTTCCCTTAGCTACTGGGTGTATATTGGTGAAGGAGGAGTGACACTTACAGAGGTATCATTTTCCTGCTCAGCAGTTTCTTCAATAATTCTCCTCCTTTTAGCGCTTCCATGTATTAGACGAGTCATTCTCTTCAACATACTTGGTAGTTAAAATTCTAAGTGGAGGTATACCTTCACAATAGTTAGCAAGAAAACATATGATCCTTTGTCATCAAATTATCATCTATTTGATCCACTAGAAGTTATTACCCTCTCTATTGCTATTCGCAAAGATACACATAATTGCAAATCAACTTATACAATTTTTAATTTTTGTTTTCTATGGCTATTTATTCTCTATGTATCAATTTCTGATTGTTTCTCTAGACTTTGTCATTTTCCCAAGACAATTAAGGAAGCCTTGAGCCACACTGGATGGTATTATGTTATGTTTGAGCATCTACATTGTTATTAAAATTAAAAAAACATCAAGATGAATTGAAAATTGGAAGAACAATGTTTATTGAACTTCAATATGATTAAATAAGTAAAGAAGCAGTACAACAGAAACAAAATATGGACTGTGAAAAGACTTTGAACATGCCTATAAAATAGGATAAACTATAATTTGCTATTAAGATAATGACTAAAATAAAACTAATATCCTAACTATCGGATGAAGCCTTTGAACCATTCAAAGCAGATCTTGAGGCACGTAACAACAAGCTCCTCCTGAACAAGGAGCTGCAAACTCCCTACCTTTCTCTAAGAAATCTGAATATGCTAACATCGAATAAATTTGTTAAAATGTCCACTACTTGATTCTCTGATTTGCAATAGAGTAAAATCACTTCACCATTTTTCTGCACTTCCATCAAGAAATAAAACATAATGTTGCAGTTTTCTGTCCTTCCATGAATTACGGGATATTTTGATATGGATATGGCATATTGATTATCCTCAAGGATCTCAGTTCTTTCTTCTGTCTACAGAAGCAAATCACACTAATTTTTTCAAAGCCATAGTGTTTCAGTAATAGTAGCTGTTGATGCGGTGAATTCTTCTTCAACTGTTAATTATGCTACTATCTCTTGTAACTTTGAGCACCATGGCAAACATTATCATTTGATAAATCTGATTCCATAGCTTAGAGTTCCTTTAAGATATCTAATGATTTTTTTGGCAGTCGCCATCTGCAAATCACGCACACAATCTAAAATCTAGATAAAACACTCACAGGAAAAAAACATATGAGATCTTTTCATTGTGAGATACATCAACCATCCAATAAATCTTTGATACACTCCTTCATCAACTAGTATCATCCTTTTTCAGCCTTGCTTTTGATTCTATGAAGTACTCACACTCTTGTATTCTTCCATTGTAAATCTTTTAAAATCTCCTTCATATGTTTCTTTTGACAAAAAAAGATTTCATTTGAGTTTGCTTGATCTCTATTTTCAGATTATAAGTCATCTCAAAGGAGTTTCGCCATCTCCTCCTTGAATTCTTTAATCAGCCCTGTATTAGTTATTGTCACTACTAAATCATCAACATACAGAGAAATGATAATAATGTTAAAGATAAGTTTGTTGATATAAAGAGTTGATTCACTTATGTTTTATAAAAACCTAAGTCTCGCAGAAGGTTATCCATTCCATTGTACCAATCTTTAGGAGCTTGCTTTAGACCGCATAGAGATAAAATATATCTTCATGTCCTTAACCATTGAAACCTTCTAGACTCTTAACATATGTTTCTTACTGTAGTAGGCCATTCAAGAAACCAGACTTCAGGGTCATTTGAAATATTTCCAATTTTCAATGCCACAATAGCCAAAAGCATTTGAATTGTATCCAATCTGGCTGGTGGGAAAAAATATAAAAGAAATGTACTCCCCAAACATTTACATAGCCTTTCACCACCATTATATATTTGTCCTTGTTTACCCAACCTTATGGATTTAACTTTGTTCAGAAAATCCATTAACCTCCAATCACTTTTCTATCTTGTGGTCTTTTCACGAGCTCTCAAATAGGTCATTTTATATCATGTGCAACTCCTCCTTAATTGCATTTGTCTATTTTTAACCATTTTTTCTTCCTCATATCCTGCAGTTTTAAAAAACAATAACATTGTATCTCTAATAGATATCAGAGAGTGACATGGTTTCCCTAATAGGTTCACCATCCACCAATTCATCATAATGAAGTTGTGAATTATTTTAACTCGAGACTCCTCATTCCAGTCTCAGAACTCATCTTCACGAATGAAATTCTCTACTTGCCATAATCTTTCCTGATAGAGGTTGAAAGATCCTGTATGCTTTAGAAAATACGCTATAGACAAGATTCCCGAATGTTCCTTCTTATCTAACTTATCTCTTTTTCCTAGTTGATTGTCAGAAAAATATACACATCCAAATATCTTGAGGTTTCTCAAAAAGGTTTTGACATTATACCGTATCTTGAATGGATTCTTTCTTTAGTTTTTACTATCGCATAGCCAGTTAATTCTGCAAAAAAATATATGGTGTTTGCCGCTTCATCCCAAAACTTCTTGGAAAGATTCTTCTCAAGCAATAATCATCTCAATATCTCCATGACTGTTCTATTTTTCCTCTCACTCAATTCATTTTAGTGTGGAGAATAAGAGACAATGAGCAGGAGCTTAAGTCCAGCTTCTTCACCAAAAAAGTTCGTATATCCGAGGATAGTCAGTTCCATTATCTGACGTTATGACCTGAATCTTGCAGCCACTCTGATTTTCTATCCAAGCTTTCAACTTCATTAAAATTCCGGTAAATTTATACTTAAGACTTCATAAAATAAATCCAACATATTCTTGTTAGATCATCAGTGAAGATAATATAATATTTGTTGCCATTGAGTGATGAAGTTCTTTGTGAACCACAAAGATCGGTGTGAATGAGTTGCCACTACATTGTGGCTCTCTATGTGGAATTTTAAATGGAAGTATAGTTTTCTTTCCAAGAGAGCAATCCCTACAAGGGGTTCTCCTCCAAGTTTGTAAACCATTTACTATTTTTATCCTTTGCATAAACAATAAAGTGTTGCGATAAAAATGCTTGAACCTTTTGTGCCACGTTTCCGCTATAACGAGCTAGCTTGGAAAAGCTATGTACTCCTAGTCCAATGGATTCATGGATAAACTTTTTCCCAGCATTTTAATTTTGAATATTTCCATACCACTAGGATAACTGATCAGATACACTTTATCTTCAAATAATATTTTGAATCCATTTTCTAGTAGTTCTTTAACACTTGCAAAATTCTGATCAGGATCAGGAAAAAAATAAAAGTTCATAAATAAGTTTTATACCTTTATAACTTTTAATGCTACGGTCCCCATTCCTTTCGCTGGGAGGTATTCTATACTTTTTATTTAACTGATATATAAATCTCTCTAAAAGGCTTTTAATCACTAGTCATATGGTTTGTATAACCACTATCAATGGGCTAACCTTTGCTAGCCACAAGCAATTGCTCTTCTTGTTCTTGGTCTGCAATTCGTGTTTTATTTGATTGTTGTAAGCCCTTCTTTTTATAGGTAATCTTGACATGACCATGTTTTTGACACATAAAGCATTTCATATCACGAATTCTCCAACACTTGAAGTGAGAATGATGATTCTCCCCCCCCCCCCCCCCCAATGTTGTAAAGGAGGATATTTTCTTTCTTTGTTGTTACTGGTGGCAACTGCATTATTTCTTGCAAGAGTACCTTTATATTTCCCATATTTTCCTTTCTTTCTTTTTCCTTTATTTTTGTGCTTGCAATTCACTTATAACTCTGTCAAGCTAAGCTTTGACATATCTTTAGTATTTTCCAATGAAGAAATTGTTGCCTCATATCTCTCTGGTAGGTAGGGCCATCTCAACAAGTTTATGGGCCTAAAGCCAAATTTTTAAAAGAGGCCCTACTACTTTTAGTTGAAAAATTTAAATTGAATAATTACAATATATTTAGTGTAATCCCACAAATGAGGTCCGGATAAACATGATATATGTAAAGATTGCTAAGTAAAAATGCAAATAATGTAAATTTCAACGAAAATTATGCAATATAAACATAGAATAATAAAACATGACTCAAATTTTTAAAAATATTATGATATTAAAATAGTATTACGATGAATTTAATAAGTTGATACATAGTATTAAAATAGTATCGATTAGTTTTAGTATTTGAAATTTGAATAAGACACCAAAAACAAATTTGATCTTTTTTTAAGCACACGACAATAGATTTTACATAATGTAAAATGTTTGAACATTTGAGACACTTCACAATATTCAATAATGAAAAAACAAAAAATAATGAAAGGCGAATAAAGAAGTAAATATAAGAACACAATATTGTTGATTCATGATAATAATCAGAATATAAATGAGCTAGATAATAAAATAGATAGCAACATGTGAAACTATAAAGGATACTATGATTAACTAACCTCATAAGAATCTAGAAAAGATACTACAATAAACTTAATAATATTCAATTTCTCAATATATTTTCTCGGGAAAAGGGTTGAAAATACCCCTCAACTTCAGTTTATTAGTTGATTGTACCCCTATCGTTAAAATAAAGTTAACTTTGCCCCTTCGGTTACTAATTTCACCATATATACCTCTCAACAAACACCATATATACCTCTCATTTAATGGAAAGGCTCGAATTAACTCAATTTAACCCGATTTATTTATTATAAAAAAATCATTTCCCATTTTCAACCCAACAGACTTGGTTTTTTTTTTTTTAAAAAATGACATTAAGGTTTCAAAATAAATGGGTGGTGACATAAGTCTTAAATATTGGGTGTAGGTGACAGTTATGTGATTGATGATTAAGGATTGTGGAGTTGCCCTCATGTTTATAAGTTGACAGTTTGGTCCACTTAATTAAATGAAGGGTAAAAGGGTTATTTTACAATACCTAATTAAAACAACTTTTGGTGGGAATTAATTGAGGGGTAAAAAGGTAAATTGACTATAACAAACCTAATTTAACCAATTTTGGTGGGAAACATCAAGCCAAAGAGGAAATAAATGCTTTTCCCCCCGCCTCCAGCCGTGGTATTCGTCCTATTCTTCTTTTTCTGCTCTCATCTTTGCTTGCTTGCTTTCCTTTCTTCCTGCTCTCTTCATCTTCCTCTTCTTCTTCTTCTTCTTCTTATTTTCGTACATTGAGGGTCTTTGCTGGTGGTGCTTGTGCTTTCTTCTTCTTATATAAGCTTTTTACCTAATCTATAACTGGTGGACCGAATTTCGTTTTGTTCAATTGTAATTACTGCATAAGCGTTATACACCAATGTTTTTGGTAAGTAAAATTAATAGTTATTTAAAATCAATTCATTATCATCTGATCTGGGTACCTGTAATTTTTTTAAATTATTTGCATTCGCCTTTCCAACATATTGTTATATATGTTGCAACAATTGACTATTATAACATATTATAGTCATGTGTAGCAACATGTGATTTATATTTCACAGCAGAACAGTCATATGTAGCAACATGTGACTTACATCTCGCAACAAAATATCATATGTTGCTACATATGATATAACTAAAAAATGTAGCAACATGTGATTTATATTGCCGCAGAATACTCATATGATGCTATATATGCTTATTCTTCATAATTAGTAATTATTTTTTTAATCATTTTCTTCAGGTACGAAGTCATTATTTGTAGGGATTGATTATTGTTGTGAATCGGTAGAGAAGAAAAATCGATTCATATGGCGTTGGGAGGACAGTAACAAACGAGAAGCTGACTTAGTGGGATGTATGTCGAAAGAAACATTTCGTATGATGAGTTCTTCAATTTAGTCGTGCAAAAGTCTGGATACAATTGTAAACCGCAAGATCTTGTCATGAGTTACATTCCCCATTTTTTCATAATGAGAAGGTTTTCTCTTTCAGAATAATTGACCAATCTAGTTTGAGTGTTTATTTAGGAGGAACATAGAAACCACCAATATTAAAATCTACGTGGAAGAAACTCCTATCAAGGAGGATCATAATGTAGACCAAGGCCAACAACATATGTTTAATGATGATTTCATCCTGCGGACATGAATAATCTTGATGATGAAATTGGAATAGGTGAAGGTGAAGGTGAAGGTGTACGTGAAGCTCAAGCTGAAGGGACGGACCTTGAGAGCAAGTTTTCTCCCACACCTATAGTTGGCAACAACAATCCATGTGATTCTCAAACTTCATGTGTGAATAAAGTTAGAGATGACGAAACATGATTTTATAAGGGAATGACATTCAAGAACAAGCAAGAACTGGCAAACTCATTGAAAATTGCTTGCTTGAAAAAAGATTTTAGACTGAAAAAGGTGATCAAATCTCGTAATGTGTTTTCCTTTAAATGTTCATATTCGGATTGCAATTGGTGGCTGAGGGCTGTGTAATTTACAAGTAGTTACAGGTTTGCCATTAGAATCTATGAAAAGTACCATACGTGTGGTTCAGAGCATCTTACAAGCCATAATCCCCATGCCACGATAAAAGTCATAGGTAAATACTTTTAAAATAGGTTTCCCAATGGTAAAGGCCCATCCACAAGCGACATGTCAAATCAACTCCGCACAGAATTGGTTTGTAAGGTAAGTTATTGGAAGATTTATAAGGGCATGGAGCATGCTAAGTCTAATGTTAGGTGAACACATGAGCACGGGTACACAATGCTTAATGTGTACCAATATATGCTTGAAGTTGCGAATCCAGGACACAAGATGAAATTTCCGCTCAATGAAAATGGGAGGTTCCAGTACTTCAAGAAATGAGAAAAGTAATAGCCGTTGTTTACACATTTCTAAGAATCAAGTATGGAGGAGTTGTGCTATCGGCGGTGGCACAAAATGGTGAGAATCACATATTCCCACTGGCTTTCTGTGTCGTGGACAAGGAATGCGATGCCTCATATGAATATTTTTTTCAAAATATGAGAAGCTTTGTAGATGATACTGATGAGTTGTGCATTATCTCTGATAGGCATCCAAGTATTCGAAAGATGGTTTCAAGAATCTACCCTGCATCTCAATATGGTTGTTGCATGAGATACCTTAGGGAAAATATCAAAAATAACTTTCACAATTCAAAGGTAATGTCCCATTTTAATAAAGAAGCAAAGGCATATGATATATGTGAGTTCAATGACCATTTCAATCAAATAAGAGATTTTGTACCAAAGGCCGATGAAGCTCTTGAACATATTGGATTTCACCCATGGAGTAGGGCATTTTTCCCGGGAAATAGGTACCATCTCAATTTAGTTTATTTTTACTTTATGTGTTTTGTTTAATTTTTATCTATTGTTGTGTAGATATATAATTATGATGTCAAACATCACGGAATCGGTGAATGCTATGTTTGATGTTTAAAGAGAATTTTCCATTGTCGCTCTATTTGATGAAACAAACATGATTTTTGAATTGTTATTTCACCAGAGGTGTATGGAACCGGTGCACTCCGCAAATAGATTTGTTCCTTCAATTGAAAAAGACATATCAGAGTATGTCAACACGGGCAACAAGTTGTTGGCCCATCGAATCGCTAACTACAAGTTCAGTGTCACTGGTCATGGAGATGTTGCTAATGTGGATCTACAAAGAAGAACTTGCACTTGTAGAATTTTTGATTTGGACAAAATACCTTGTCCACATGCCATGGCAGCGATTTGATCCC
The DNA here is from genome assembly GCA_027789145.1 of Solanum arcanum. Classification (NCBI taxonomy): domain Eukaryota; kingdom Viridiplantae; phylum Streptophyta; class Magnoliopsida; order Solanales; family Solanaceae; genus Solanum; species Solanum arcanum. Next base: position 34,280,570 of record CM050941.1, on the reverse strand, counting down.
AACATGGTGCTGATTTGGAAATCAGATTTACCTGTATTCCTGTCCATATTATTCAGTGGAAAAATACATAATGACATATTGTTAGGATATTCATCCGGTGCCAACTGAGGATTCTTGGATTGTTCCATTAGGATATCATACAGAGAGAAATACCTCATCCATATGTTGATCCAAATAAACCTTAAAGAAGGACATATAAGAGACGGTGTGGAGTTGGTGAATTATTTCCAATAAGAAAAAATATGTGTTCAGTATGTAGGGACTTTGGCCACAAAAAAAACTACATGTCCAAATTGAAATGCCCCATAAGAAGTGTTAAGCGTTGTGTTGTTGATTTTTCATGAATGTTCTTTCTTATTTGAGGATGATCTCTATTATATAATCTTATTTAGAAATGCCTCATGCGTGATTTGTTGCTCTTCTTTGTTTCACTTTAAACACATGTGAAATGTTGCTACAGGAAATACTAGCTTTGGAAACATATGCAACAAAATATTGCTACAGGCAAATTATATGTAGCAACATATGCCACATGTTGTGATTCACCTGTAGAACCATTTGTTGCATATGTTGCCACATCTAATATATCTAAAAGCAGACTCAAACGTAATCATTATTTAAAAGTATATGTTTCCATAGATGATTATATGTAGCAACATATGACTCAAATGTTGCTACATATAATAATTTGTAGCAACATATGACTCAAATGTTGTGACGGACGAATGTCGCGATATGCGCATTAGTGTGGCAACATTTGACTCCAATGTTGCTACATATAATCATCTGTAGCGAAATATACTTTTAAATAATGATTACATGGGAGTGTGCTTTTAGATATATTAGATGTAACAACATATGCAATAAATGTTGCTACAGACGAATTAGCATAGCAACATATGCCACATGTTGTGATGGACGAATGGTGCTACATATAATGATTTGTAGCAACATATGACTCAAATGTTGCTAAATATAACTGTCTATAGCATCATATATTTTTAAATAATAATTACGTGGGAGAGTGCTTTTATATATATTAGATGTGAAAACATATGCAAAAAGTGTTGCTACAGAGGAATCATCTATAGCAATATATGCCACATGTTGTAACAGACGAATGTTGCTACACATAATCATCTGTAGCAACATATGACTCAAATGTTGGTACATATAATCATCTGTAGCAACAAATGACTCAAATGTTGCTACATATAACAATGTGTAGCAACATATATTTTTGAATAATGATTACGTGGGAGAATGCTATTAGATATATTAGATGTGGCAAAATGTGAAACGAGTGTTGCTATAGACGAATCAACTGTAGCAACATATGCCACATGTTGTGATGGACGAATGTTGCTACATATAATAATCTACAAAAACATATGGCTCAAATATTGCTACATATAATCATCTATAGCAACATATACTTTTAATTAATGTTTACGTGGGAGAGTGCTTTTAGATATATTAGATGTGGCAACATATTCAACAAGTGTTGCTACTGAAGAATCAATTGTAGCAACATATGACACATGTTGTGACGGTCGAATGTTGATACATATAATCATCTGTAGAAACATCCGACACAAATGTTTCTACATAAAATCATTTGTAGCAACACAAAATTTTAAATAATGATTATGTGGAAGAGTGATTTTAGATATATTAGATGAAGAAACATATGCAACAAATGTTTCTACAGGCGAATCAGCTGTAGCAACATATGACACAAATTTTGCCAAATATAATCATCTTTCCCAATATACTTTTAACTTATGATTATGTGGGAGTGTGGTATTAAATAATACCCTTTTTTTAATAATTACTACTCTTCAGTTCACTCTGTTGAAACGTTATGTCTTGCAACATTTCAAAATTGTTGTCCTTTATAAGAACACAAGAAGGGAGAGATAAGTCAAAAGTTGTGTTCTCTTCTTCTCTTCTTCTTAATTCTCCAAAATGGTTTCAACTAATTTAAACCTCTTCGAATCCCTCCCGACTGAACTAGTAATTCTTATCGTTAAAAGTGTTTCTTCGTACTTTCTAGAATATTTAGTTAGTGTTAAATCATGTTCTAGGTTCCTCAATGAAGAGGGTAATGAACATTCTGTATATCAGAAGGTTACACTGGACAACTTTCCCACTGAACCTACATGGACGAGGAATCAACATGCCATGTTTTTCTTGAATATTTGCATAGCATCGGAGAACTTAGAATCCTTATGCAGAAAAGGTGTGGTAGTTTTACTGTTTTTAGTTCTTTTTCACCTTGCATCAATTTATTTTGCAATCTTAATGTGTTGTTTATTTTATATTTTGATTTTTCCAATCATAATGATCCAACTGCATTGAGAATGGTTAAAAAAACAGCAGAAGGTGGCCACCGTAGTGCAGAGTATGTGCTTGCCGTAGTTTCAATCTTTGAAGGCGGTATTTCCATGAGAGAAGGCTTGATGTACATTGCCAACATGAAAAAAACCTGTCAGTAATAGTGAGAAGATGTCGACACCATTTGCAGTGCATCTTAAATCGAATATGGGTTCAAGAACCTAATATTTTGGTTGTAAGACCCATTCGTTGCACTGTGCCTCAACCCTAATAAAATGCCCGTAAGATTGGTTGGCCCAGAGGAAGTGACGATGAAGACGATATTCGTTGCGAATTGTGTATTAGTGATTTAGAACTAGATATCTAGTTAAATTTCTTCTGCATACTACTGTGTGGGAATAATTTAATCTGTGTTGAAGATGATGTTGATTTTTTTTTTGTATTTATTTTGAAATTATATATGTGGCAACATATTATATTACATATTGTTAAAATGTTGGCTTCACTTGTTTTGTACTGATTTTACGAATTATGTTATAACAAATAATGGTCGTACACAACACTCTCCATTGTTATACCTTATTATTATTAATTATTTATGTTCTAAATCACTAAAATTTGGTTTAAATTTCTATTTTTCCTTTCCTAAATCGATCAAATCGTCTATTAGTGTCTCCTTAATTTTTCATCTGTAATAATATTGTTGCAACATATAATTATAACAAATCAGACTTTTGGGGCTTAGTACAATTAAATTGTCACGTAATTCAATATGTAGAACCAATATATAGTCCTAAAACATGTCTAAGTAACAAACTATGGTCGTAGACAACACTCTCCATTGGATTATAGCAATTATATTTATAAACACAATCATCTCACTAGTTCATCATGCATTGACCCAGTAAATCCATATGTAGTTATATAACACCCTTCTTAATCGTTGTTCCAAATGTTATACCTTATTATTATTGATTATTTATGTTCTAAATCACCAAAATATTTTTAAAATTTCCATCTTACCTTTCATAAATCGATCAAATCTTCTATAACTGTCTCCTTTGATTTTTCATATGTAGCAACATATGCGATTTCTGTTATAATGAAAGTGTTGCAGCATATAATTATAACAAATCGGTCTTTTGGGGGCTTATTTCAATTACATTTTCACGTAATTCGATATGTAACACCAATATAGAGTCCTACAACATGTCTAAGTAACAAATTATGGTCGTAGACAACACTCTCCATTGGATTATAGCAATTATATTTATAAAGACAATTATCTCACTAGTTCATCATGCATTGTCCTAGTAAATCCATATGATATTTATATAACACCCTTCTAGATTGTTGTTCCAAAAGTTATACCTTATTGTTATTGAATATTTTTGTTCTAAATCACTAACATTTAATGCAAATTTCCATTTTTTCTTTCCAAAATCAATCAAATTGTCTACTAGTGTCTCCTTGATTTTATATCTGTGGTAACATATGTTGTTTCTGTTGTTAAAGTCGCAACATATCATTAAACTGTTGCAACATATAATTATAACAAAATCGGTTTTTTAGTGCTTAATTGAATTAAATTATCACGTAATTTGATACGTAAAACCAATATATAGTCCTACAACATGTCTAACTAACAAATTATGATCGTAGACAACACTCTCCCTTGGGTTATAGCAATTATATTTATGAAGACAATCATCTCACTAGTTCATCATGCATTGTCCTAGTAAATCTATATGTAGTTATATATTACCCTTCTAAATTGTTGTTCGAAATGTTATATCTTATTATTATGAATCATTTATGTTCTAAATCACTAAAATTTGGTTCAATTTTCTATTGTTCCTTTCCTAAATCAATCAAATAGTCTATTAGTGTCTCCTTGATTTTTCATCTGTAGCAACATATGATGTTTCTGTTGTTAAAGTCGCAACATATAATGAAAGTGTTGCAACATATAATTATAATAAATCGGTATTTTGGGGCTTAATTCAATTAAATTTTCACGTAATTCAATATTTAACACCAATATAGAGTCCTATAACATGTCTAAGTAACAAATTATGGTCGTAGACAACACTCTCCATAGGAGTATAGCAATTATATTGTTTCAGAAAATCATCTCACTGGTTCATCATGCATTGTCCTAGTTAATCCATATGATAGTTATATAACGCCATTCTAAATCGTTGTTCCAAATATTACACCTTATTATTATTGATTATTTATGTTCTAAATCACTAAAATTTTGTTCAAATTTACTTTTTTCCTTTCCTAAATCAATCAAATTGTTTTTTAGTGTCTACTCTATTTTTCATTTGTAGCAAATTATGTTGTTTCTGTTGTCAAATCTCAACATATAATGAAATTATTGCAACATATAATTATAACAAATTAGCCTTTTGGGGCTTAATTCAATTAAATAGTCACGTAATTCAATATGTAACACCAATATATAGTCCTAAAACATGTCTAAGTAACAAATTTTGGTCGCAAACAATACTCTCCATTGGGTTATAGCAATTATATTTATAAATACAATCATCTCACTAGTTCATCATGCATTATCCTAGTAAATCCATATGACTGTCATATAAAACCAATATAAATCGTTGTTCCGACTGTTATACCTTATTACTACTGGTTATTTTTATTCTAAATCACTAAAGCTTGGTTCCAATTTCCATTTTCCTTTCCTAAATCAATCAAATCGTCTATTAGTGTCTCTTTGATTTTTCATCTATAGCAACATATATTGTTTCTGTTGTTAAAGTCGCAACATATAATGAAAGTGTTGCGACATATAATTATGACAAATCGGTCTTTTGGGGCTTAATTCAATTAAATTGTCACGTAATTCAATACGTAACACCAATATAGAGTCCTACAACATGTCTAAGTAACATATTATGATCGTAGACAACACTCTCCATTGGATTATAGCAATTATGTTTATAAATACAATTATCTTACTAGTTCATCATGCATTGTCCTAGTAAATTATGACTGTTATATAACACCAATATAAATCGTTGTTCCAAATGTTATACCTTATTATTATTGGTTATTTATGTTCTAAATCACTAAAGCTTGGTTCCAATTTCCATTTTTCCTTTCCTAAATCGATCAAATGGTCTACAAGTGTCTCCTTGATTTTTCATCTGTAGCTACATTTGTTGTTTGTGTTGTTAAAGTCGCAACATATGATGAAACAGTTGCAACATATAATTATAACAAAATCGGTCTTTTGGGGCTCAATTCAATTAAAGTGTCACGTAATTCAATACGTAACACCAATATAGAGTCCTACAACATGTCTAAGTAACAAATTATGGTCGTAGACAACACTCTCCATTGGAGTATAGCAATTATAGTTTTAAAGACAATCATCTCACTAGTTTATCATGCATTATCCTAGTTAATCCATATGATAGTTATATAACACCCTTATAAATCGTTGTTCCAAATGTTATAGCTTATTATTATTGATTATTTATGTTCTAAATCACTAAAACTTGGTTCAAATTTACATTTTTCCTTACCTAAATCAATCAAATTGTCTATTAGTGTCTCCTTGATTTTTCATTTGTAGAAAATTATGTTGTTTCTGTTGTTAAAGTCGCAACATATAATGAAATTATTGCAATATATAATCATAATAAATTGGTCTTTTGGGGCTTAATTCAATTAATTTGTCACGTAATTCGATACGTAACACCAATATATAGTTCTAAAATATATCTAAGTAACAAATTATGGTTGTGAACAACACCCTCCATTGGATTATAGCAATTATATTTATAAAGAAAATCATCTCACTAGTTCTTCATGCATTATCCTAGTAAATCCATATGATATTTATATAATACCCTTATAAATCATTGTTCCAAATGTTATACCTTATTACTATTGGTTATTTGTGTTCTAAATCACTAAAATTTGGTTAAAATTTTCATTTTTTCTTTCCTAAATCGATCAAATCGTCTATTAGTGTTTCCTTGATTTTTAATCTGTAGCAACATATGTTGTTTCTGTTGTTAAATTCACAACATATAATGAAATTATTGCAACATATAATTATTACAATTCGGTCTTTTGGGGCTTAGTTCAACTATGTTTTCACGTAATTCGATATGAGACACAAATATATAGTCCTACAACATGTCTAAGTAACAAATTATGGTCGTATACAACATTGTTTATTGGATTATAGCAATTATATTTATAAAGACAATCATCTCACTAGTTCATCATGCATTGTCCTAGTAAATCCACGTGATAGGTATATAACACTCTTCTAAATCGTTGTTCGAAATGTTATACCCTATTATTATTGATTATTTATGTTCTAAATCACTAAAATTTGGTTCAAATTTTTACTTTTCCTTTTTTAAATCGATCAAATCGTTTATTAGTGTCTCTTTGATTTTTCTTCTGTAGCAACGTATGTTGTTTCTGTTGTTAAAGGCGCGACATATCATGAAACTGTTGCGACATATAATTATAAAGAATCGGTCTTTTTTAAAAGTGACCCAATGGTAGGAAAATCCATTCTGTTTAACAAAAAGTAAAATAGGCCCAACCCATTCTTAGAATACATTTTCATTTTCATTTCAAGAATAGGGTTTTCAAATTTTTCATCTTTGCCGCTTCAGTTTTGGCACCTTTTTCACTCTCTCTCTCTCTCTCTCTCTCTCTCTCTCTCTCTCTCTCTCTCCCTCTCTCTCTCTTTCCTGGGATGACCTATATTCTATAGGACCTGTCGATTCACAATCAATGTAATGATGTTTGATTTTTTGTCAGTCACTCCCCAGTCACACTGTTCTATATTTGATTGGCCTTTGGTTAAACAAAATTTCAGTACTCCCATGATATGATGTCAAATGCTATACTAAGTCAAATTTGTGATGATGAAAATGATACTATGTTGAATGTAAAAATGTAATGCAAACATGGAGATCTACTTTCAATGCAAACTTCACGGTCAAAAGACTATCCAGTTCGCAAATTTTGGTATTGTCCATGATATCGTGTATGAATGCTTATTTCTAAAATATTTGGAGATTTTAGATCTCTTTATTTTTTAATTTAAAATTTATTTCTTTGTGGTTTGTATTTTAGTAGAATTCATGCAACTTATTTAGATGGAGGGATCATGATGATGTTGATATACGATCCAAGTTTGTTATTCACCGATTGGAGAAAAAAATTAAGGAGTTGGACACTATTGATGAAACTCATATAAAAAGAAGTACCGAATGAGGGATGAAAGAGAAGAAAAAGACCAATTTTTGTAGCATCTGGAAGCTAATGTTGGTGTTCTTTGTTTTTTCTTCTTGAATTTTTAAGCATTACCAAGAAGAATTTTGAAGAGGATACAAAATTTTTATGCATTTGTGTACAACAAATACAATTTTCATAGTTGTGGAATTAAATAGATGTAGTTTTGCACTCCTGATCAAACAACAAATTATTATGTAGTCTCGACGAACGAATGTTGTGATATACGTATCATCTGTAGCAACATATGACTCAAATATTTCTACATATAATAATCTGTAGCAACATATGACTCACATGTTGCTACATATGATCATCAGTGGCAACATATGCCTCAAATGTTGCTACAGGTGAATCATCTGTAGCAACATATGCCACATGTTGTGACGCTCAAATGTTGCTACATAAAATTATCTATAGCAATATATGACTCAAATATGCTACAAAAATCATATGTAGCAAAATATGACTCAAATGTTTCTATATATAATCATCTGTAGCAACAAATGCAACAAATGTTGCTACAAGCGAATCATTTGTAGCAACATATGCCACATGTCGTGAAGGACGAATGTTGCTATAAGCATTAGGTTGTAGCAACATATGACTCAAATATTGCTATATAAAATAATCTGCAGAAACATATGACTTAAATGTTGCTATATAAAATCATTTGTAGCAACATATGACTCAAATGTTACTATATATAATCATTTGTAGCAACAAATTCAAAAAATATTGCTACTGGAAAATCTATCTGTAGCAACATATGCCACATGTTGTGACGGATGAATGTTGCAATATACGCATAAGTTGTAGCAACATATGACTCAAATGTTGCTACACAAAATCATCTGTAGAAACATATGACTCAAATGTTGCTACATATAATCATCTATAGCAGCATATGAATCGAATGTTCCTACATATAATAATCTGTAGAAACATATGACTCAAATGTTGCTATATATAATCATCTGTAGCAACATATGCCAAATGTTGTGACGGACGAATGTTGTGATATATGCATTAGCTGTAGCAACATATATCTCAAATGTTGCTACATATATTCATCTATAGAAAAATATGACTCAAATGTTGCTACATATAATCATCTGTGGCAACATGTTATGATGGAGAAATTGATAAAATAAACATTGTATTTAATTAAATTATCTTTCAGATAAAATAAAACAACATCATTGATAAATTAAACATTGTTTTTAATTACAAACATAATGTCAAGGATTTAAGCTCTGAGATATTATCACATAAGCCCAAACATATTGCATACGTTCAATTAGATTGTCACATAATAGTGAACTAGGTGGATGCGATTCTATCTGTCTAATAAAATGCTCAATGAATGCAATGGAATATGAACCGCACGCCGATCCACTTGAATTTTGTACCATAGGTTCTATTCTACCGTTAAATTCCCATGGTTGAGTGAGCAACTTATCTAGCAAATGATTACTTATTCCACTCTGCTTTAACAATTTAGGCAACAACTCGAATACATGTTGTGTGGATGTGAAGAACTTTTCATTTTCTGTAACCATCAGGTTGCAGTCATAAACACTGATCATCCCTCGTGCAAGAGAATCTCGAGAGTCACAAAATGGGTACCCAACGTGTTCATGAGTGTCAAAATCCTCTTTGAATCAATCCAATCCATGCCTCCAGGAGTTAGCCTAATACCCCTGACACAGTCAATCATATCATCATCCCATACAAAGTCATCTAGTAACTAACTCATGCTTTTACTACCAACAATTGTTGCATCATCGCACATTTGATTATATCTATTAAGGAAGTTCGTATAGAAGTTGAGATCCAGGATTCTATCTCTGGGATCATAGTATTTCTAGTATTTCCAATGCTTCTGACACATGAGGTTAATGATTTTGTCAATATACTGAAATAAAAATAATATTAAATAGTTAGGAAGAGTAGTCACTAAAAACATACAAGAAATAATTAATAATATAAAAATGAGGATTACACTGTCTTCCCACCAAACTTTTAGGCTTGTCATGTTCCTAAAATCTTGACAGGTGAAATATACATTCCGTATTCCATTCGAATATCCTTTGCACTCGTCACCTTCAATACTTCGGCTTTTTCAGATACAGAGGAACGCCTATAAATATTCCACTTTTTATACTCCGTCACTTCCTCTATTATGGCCCTTGGAATTTCTCAAAACATCTTCCTCTTCAAATTTTGCATTGACTTGGCAAATGATTCTTTCTCCGCTTGGCCTGTGGAGTATATGCATGCCGCACACTCTTTGATACAATGCCCTTAACACCCCTCCTGTTTATTAATTCATTGACAGCTTCACTCAATTTTTAAATATACATGATAGAATCTTCATCATGTTTCTTACACTTCTCACAGAGAAAGCCACAACATCGTCTACAAAAAGGTAGCCCCTTCATGTTGTCCTGCACCAGCACCATCAACAGCACCAACACCAAAACCAGCAACTACACCAACACCAAAATCAGCACCATCCTCAGCAGTAGAACCATCAAAAACAACTAATCCATTATCAACTTTATTAGGAACTCTCTCTCTCTCTCTCTTGATGGTTGTTGCTCCAGCCAACACCATTTTAACTCTATCCACAACAGGATCAAAAATTGTTTCAATCAACCCTGGAGTTATTATATATGGAATTTGTAATTCCTCTTCTGTTGGGGTAATCCATGGATGAACAACCTAAAATTGTAAAAAAGGGTCATCAGTAAGAATTACCATGTTGCTACAGATGAATTATCTGTTACGACATGTGTCACACATGTTGCTACAAATGAATTATCTGTAGAAACATGTGACACAAATGTAGCAACATATGCCTGTAATATACTAATAATAACTTGCTGCATCAAAAGGAGGGTAAAAAGATCTGGAATATGCCCTTCTTTGGAACTTTTTGTTCTTTCCATCAACCATCTCATCATCCTTGGGGATGATCTCTCTTCTTCTGCAATTACTTGAGGAGTCAAATATGGAATGACTTCAAATGCCTAGGCCTTTGAAAAAGGAAAACCTGTCAATAATCAAATGTAGAATTATTACTTAATATAATATAAAAATATTAAAAACATTCAGCTTTACCATGAAATCTCATGGAAACCCAAACAAGTTACTGGTCTTTTCTCCTAAAGGCCTCAACATGTAGTCGACAGTTATATGAAAGCTCCCATGACCCCATGGGTAGTTCTTGAAAGCTTCAATATCTGAACAGAAGCTTCTATACTTTAAAAGTATGTTGTTGCCCGGATCTTTCGGCAAAAATATATTATGTGTAAACCAAAGTAAGCACAATGACTCCTTGTGCTTCCTTGGTGTATCCTCCTGTCCAACAAACATAGTAAGTTTGATTTTTTAAAGCTTTTGACAACAAGGGAAATCAAGTCCTGCTCCTCAGTTGGCAGTGATTGTTGTCCTTCTTACGCTACTTCTTGAACTACTTTCTTTCTTCGCGATTCTGTTTTAACAATGAATTTAGGGATGGTCTCAACAGGAGGATGACATTTTAGCCCTGTAACTATGGCAACTCTCTTATGCTAAAGAACACTGGCATGCCACAATAATTAATTAGAATCTCATCCTTCTTATTGGGATTTAAAAAAATGAACCTTCTTTTTAGAAGTTAATACACTATGGTCATTTGAAAACGCGGAAGTGGATCAATGGGTAAATCAAGAAAATGACCAAAACAGCTATTTATGAAAAATCATCCCATTGATTTGTCTTGAGGATATCCCTGAATTTGACGAAAGGTCTTCCCAAGATTGACTTAAAAATGTTGTCACCATTAGCATCAGGCTGCAGATGACCAGGGAAAGTGTCTGCATTGATGATCTTAATCCCATCATTACCACTAGAATTGGCCTCTTCATGAAGTTCTTGTTCTTCTTCATGAACTTCATTTATTTTTACTTGTTTTGCCATAACTACTACTTCTGTATGTTCCCCTTCTTCTTCCTGAACTTCATTTATTTTCCCGTGTTCCTCAAATTCTTCCTGTTTTCCATCTTCTTCCTCCACTACTTGTCTTTGTTCATATTCCTTTTAACAAAATTCTACTTCTGCTTGAGAAGAAAAAACTTCTTCAGTTGCAAGATTTTCTAAAAGTGTAATATTTTCGTTTCTCTTCCTAGCAATCTTAGACCTATCCTTCTTTTGGATCTTTGTTTGGTAAGATGTATCAATATCAAGTTTTTTTTTTGACATGAGCCATTATATTTGTGTCAACAACCACAAAAATAAAATATTGAAAGCCCTAAAATAGCTACAACCACAAGTCAAAATAGGGCATAAGGAGATAAACAAACAAATGCACTTTAAACCCTAATTAAATATTACCTGATAAGATATATATCAACGATAAAGTAGAAATTATGAGGACAACACAAACCCGCCTTTGCTGTAGAAGATGATGTGTGAAACAAGGAAGAGAAGAAGAGAAGAGAAGGAGAAGTGTACTATACTGACAAAGGGAGAGGAGAAAAATAAAATTAATTAGTATAAATAAATAAAACTTGGAATAGGAAACGACACATTTATAGAAGAGAGGATAGAGGAGGAGAAAGGGGAGAGGAAAATGAAAATTTAAGACGTTTAATTTTTTCTTTTAATTAGGAGAATTCAGATTGTGACATATGTTGCCACACATATACTATATGTTGCTACATATATAAGATCTGTTGCCACATATAATTTTGTCATGTTTATTACTACAGAAATTACATATTTGCGACGCATATACTATCTATTACTACAGATGATTCGCTCTATTGCCACATATAATTTTGATCCTTTCCATCATTATTGACATTTGCTTAAACAAAATCGAAATAATCATAAAAACATTTTAATACATAACCTCTAATCAATGGTTGTAAACACAACATTTTCATCGATTTTAGCTTTTTTTTAGTTCTACGCATCTCTAGGTATTCATTGTCACTAACATAACCATTCGAGCCTTTACAATTCCATAATTCCATACGAGTGAAGCATATCTCAAGCGAAGGGTGTCAGCACTAATTCCACATGATAGAATTTTTAATCCATCACTAAAATACTCAGCATATGCAACAACAAAAACTCTACCATCTCTTCATGGTATACCATCAATCAGAAAATATAATAACATCACATTTGAATAGTTGTAAGACAAAATAATATTGTGATACTTACAGACTATTGTTTTCTTGTTGGGCAATGCCAGTAACGTGAATGATTTCGAATGAGTGAGATTTGTTCTTTCCTTGGTAACATTTATGAGCTGACCAGTTGGTTCGCTCATTTTGCTCAAAAAATCCACTCAACTCAAGGTACTTTTGCAACATTATAGCGATCTTTTGAATCTCGAAGGACAGTTTTCTATTAGACCTACTTGAGGACATGGAATCATATACTTTTATGCACCGTTCCTTCAATGCAACGACTGCCAAGACACAATGGAATTCCGGGTTACTATTTACAGGGACATAAACATCATCTGCCAAGTGCCAAGGCATTCCGCAAGGTATAGCATACCCTTTCATTATGTCAATGATTTTATCCTCATATTCACTAGAATTGTCGATGTATGTTTTGAAAAATCAACTAGTGGTGGTATATTAATATTTAGAATGATTCTGCTGCTTCGACTTCTTACACAAATAGTAAAATATGGCATCCACATACTGCACACATAGATAAAAAAAAGTGTATCAATTTAATTGTATATATTCATGTACTAAACAATACATATAAAAGTGGGCATGGATTTATCTCATCAATGAAGCACCTATTGGGTTGAGACATTACGTAGAACCAGTCCTTATTCATTGTAAATGCAACTAATAAATCAAGTTGGTCAAATTCAAGTTTTGAGCAATTGACTAAGTAGTGATCCTCCTTGTTTCCTCTGCAATAGTGTAATAATTATAAATCATTATTTATTCGACACAAAGAAGAAATTCTAATAATAGTTGAACGACCTTACTTTATTTACTTTTTTGCATGATTCTTGTAAAGACCCTCATTTATCCATTGCGAGAAGGAAGACATTAGTTCAGTTGGACCCTCGCCGTCAATGTTAAAACCTTCAAATGGATATTGTCGCTTCACATCACAACTGACAACTTTGACTTTATTCCCTTTTTTTTCGCTTTCACTTTTTCTTTCTGAGTCACCTTCTCCTTCTGCTTCTCCATATCTTTTGCCTTTTTCTTCTTCTCCTTCTCCTTCTCCTATTTTTCCTTCTTCTCCTTCTCCTTCTCTTAATTTTCCTTCTTCCCCTTCTCCTTATGTTCCTTTACCTTGTTCTCCTTCTCCTCCTTTGCAGTCTTCTCCTTTTCCTTCTCCTCCTTGTCCTTCTCCTCCTTTGCCTTCTTCTCCTTTTATTTCTTGTCAATTATCATAGAAAGTGTTTGAGAAATAGAATTTTTTCAACCTATTACATTTCAAAGGTTGTGAAGTCTTTTTTGATCTTTGCACATCAATATTATGAGACATTTCCTTAAAAATATCAGTGAGTTTTTTAACACGACTAATAAAATAATCATGTTGCTGCTCACATTCTTCACATAGACAAAAAGAGCATTTCATGTTAGAAGATTGAGGTGTTGTCATGGATGAAGCTTCTTGTATCATATCATCTACAAGTAAAAAAAAATATTTATTTTTGATAATTTATTATAAAATAATAACAGTAGTATGTTACAACCAACGGATAGTCTGTTGCGATAAATTAACATTATGTTGCGACATATGTACCTGATGTTGTGCAACATACACATCTTATGTAGAAATAGATGCATCATATGTTGATACATGTGTACAGATTATAGCAACATATGTATCTTATGTGGCAACAGATGACAAACATATCACTAAAATGTGACAACATACGCTAGATACATTTTGGACGCCTGAACAACACTATAGTTCTAAAATCATATCAACAAAATTGCCAAAAAAAAGAACAATAACAGCAATAAAAAATGACTTTTCACTGAATGATAATATTACAGATACATTTCCTCAAAATAAGGATTTTTTAAGTTGGCTTATTTTATTTAAAAAATGATAAATAATATACACCATTAAGTTGATTATTCATTTGTTACACCTACAGAACATTTTATTGTTCATTAATCTAAGAAAAAACTTCAAAAATTGTAAAGTATTTCAAAATAATAACTTACCCATTTCTAGTCGAACGCGATTAGAGTTCTGAAAGATGAGAGAGTAATGGAGGACGGGAAAAGATGAGTAACAACTGCAGAGGAAGAGTAACGACAATTTTTGAATTTCTAAGGAAGAAGATGAACAATCCCCAAAGGGAGGAGGAAAAGAAGTGAGAAAGGATGATGAAAAGATTTTTTTCTTTTAAATGATTTGGTTTGAATTATAAAAGTTTTTTTTTTGTATTTTAGAAAAGATTAGAATGTTTTGAAAATGTTAATTTGGTCCCGTAATTAGTTAATTACTTTTTAAAGAGGATTTGGCCAGCTCTTGGTCAATCTGTCACCAAAAACAAAAACGAGACTTATTTGACACCTTTCCCTCAATTTTCTCAACAGACTTCTCCTTTGTTTCCTCCATGTCAACATGAACACCCAAACCAAAAGCCCATGCTCTTTTAAGAGAAAATTTTCATGAATGGTGTATTTTAAAAAATCATTTCTCATTTTCAACCCAACACTCTTCTCCTTGTTTCTTCCGTGTTAACATGAACACCCAAACCTGAGCCCATGCTATTTTAAGAGAAATTTTTGATGGAGGGTAAGCATCAACATACATGTTCGAGTTGGACAAAGCTGGCTTGATTCGAGTTGATTGTGATGGAGAAATGGATTCTCCTACCCATGATCCACATTTTAGCAAGTATCAATTGATTCCATGTGCCAATTGAGAGATCTACAAAGGCGATTCTCAACAGAATCGCCAAGATTGCGCTTTCAATTTTGGGCAACCTCCAATGAATTCGTAAGATTAAACTAGTGCCCTCAACTTGAGGTAAATCTCACATAATAACAAGTAAGATGGATGATGGGAACACCATCAATGAGGATTCTGATGAAGTCGTTGGAGCTCCAACGACATTTTACACTCAGCATAGATACGCACAAAAAAAATTTGGACAGTGCTAGTAACCCACCACTCAGGAAACTAATAAGAAAATCCAGATTGATGTGAATATCCCCATACAATCTTAAGGAAGCATGTTTGACAAGAATCAAAAGGTTCAAGCGATATTTTTCACAAGTCCCATGATCAGCTAAATCAAGAAATAAATAGATTAATGTATTTGATAGTGGGGAGGCATCAAGGTCTTCCAATTTCTCTTTTGGAATGCAGGTCAATACAATAAATGTAAGATCAAATATAATGCAGCTCAACAAGGAAGTAATATGGAAGTAAAGAGGAATGAAGAAATAAATCAGGTGATGGGACCAATGATTCAGGTATGAATTTACAGGTGATGCAAAGCTTCAATGATAGCAATAATGGAAGGAAAACAACAAAAGAGCTACGACATCAAAGGAAACTACAATGGAGAAAAGGGGATTGGTTATATGGGTTATACGATGTGGGGTCGTTTCATTGGATTTAAAATAAGGAATGGGACTTTTTTAAAAATTTGGGTTCATCTGAGTTAATTTTGGGTTTTCTGTCAAAGGAGGGGTATATATGTTGAAATTAGTAATGGCAGGGGCGAAACTAACTTCGTTTTGACGACAGGGGTATAATCAACTAATAAACTAGAGTGGAGAGGTATTTTTTACCCTTTTCCCTATTTTCTATACAACCTTTTCCCCTTCAAATATATCAATATATGGAATTTGTGTAAATAATATATATACAGCTTTGGTAGAAAATGGGGGGCCCAAAAGATTGGGGCCTCAAGGGATTGCTTTAGTGGCCTTATGGTTGAGACATCCCTGCATGTACCAGTGTACAAAACCAAACAAAAATCAAACAAAACTGCAAACTGAGTCAAAACCAAGAAAAAAACCTGACTAGCAATTGCTTTTACTTAGTTTAATGTGGAAAAAAAAGACTATATGTGGGTTGGTTTGGTTTTAACTAAAAAGAACCAACTCGATATTATATATATAATTTTAAATATTATTTTATACATAAAAATATGTACTTCGATATAATTTTCAAATATTTCTTATACTTTTTCATATTTTTTAATATTTTAAAATATATTATTTAAGTTTGATACTTAGAATTTTTAATGGTTCCATAAAGCTTATACTCCACAAATGTTGGTAATTGTAATAAGAATTAAATCAAAATCAAATTAATACTAATACAAAAGAAAAATAATTTAACCCTAATAATGAAAATGATATTGAATATATGTACTTTGATTTTACATTGGTTCAGATAATTAAAATACATAATATAATTTAATTTCCTTTAATATTTAGTATGTAATTAATACTTATTAAACTTATTTTTGCATGATTTAGTATTTTTAAAATATGATCATTTTCATTATGACTTGTTAATTTGCAAAATTTTTTTACGTGATTTCATTATTATTATATTTATTTATTTTTGGATATTTTAGTGTCATTAATTATATCATTATTTGTGTTGTATTCTTAAGAAACACCTTAGATAGTTGTATTTTGGTTGAATTGAACTAGTAGATTATATGTTTGATTAATTCTTTAGCTGAAAAATTTGAAAAACTCAAACAATCTGAAAAAACCCGAGATTGAAAAACTTGAATTTTATTGGTTTGTTTTGGTTTATAGATTTCAAAATCCAATAGAAATGGTTTGGTTTGATATTTTAAAACTTTGAACCAACTCGACCATGTACACCCCTACTCTCAGGTAAAGTTACAATTATCATTTTAATTATTCTATTATCAGTAAGTTATGTTCCAAGTATCTATATCTTATTGGCGATCCCAAGAAACATTTCAGAATATCTTTAATGGTTTCGGATTCTGTCGTATGCTGCATCTCGAATTATATTACCAAGTTTAGTACATTTATTCCTCTAATTCTTTCATCTCCCTTGTGCTCTTTCTTTAGGAAATTGTCCCAAGTTGCTTTGACTGAATTACATGTAATTATTCTACTAAAAAAGGTGGCAGAAGCTAAAGTAAAAAAAATAAGATTTGGATTTTCTTATCTTCATTTCCTTGTGTGTTCTAATTTATGCCATAGTTTGATTCCTCGTAGGGATAGAGTTTTGCAGTCTTCCCCAATAGCCTCCCATAAGTTGCATGCATCCAAATGATTTTCCATTTTTACTTCCGACAACTAGTGGAGCCATGGTAGAAAAAGAGTGTGCATTCGGTATTGTTTTGATGATATCTTGCAGAAATAGATTTGGTTAATAAAAACACTAAGAAAAGAACCTCACAGTTCATTATGAAGTAGGACTCTGATACCAATGTTAATAAAAAACATAAACTGCAAGTTGAATTGAGAATTAGAAGAATAGTGTTTATTGAACTTCAAGTTAATTAAATAAATAAAGGAGAAGTATAACTAATACAGAACATGGACAACTAAAAGACTTCTAACATGCCTATAAATAGGAAAAACTATGAATAGTTATGAGGATATTGACTAAAAGAAATCTAATCTCCCAACAATATACTGAAATCTCTAACCCATTAGAAGAAGATCGTGAGACACGTAACAATATACATAAGGTAGAGGAGAATCACACTTGGAACTTGGTGGACTTATCAAAAGGAAAGAAGGCACTGGGATGCAAATGGTACTTTGGGGTCGCTGTTAATCAATATACCTCTATGTCTATACTTAAGGCTTGACTAGTTGCTAAAAGATATGCTAAGACTTATAGGTGGGTTATATAGACACATTTTCTCCGGTGGCTAAACTCACTTGTGTTCACTTATTTATTTCCTTAGTTGCATCTATGAACTGACCATTGCTCCATCTAGATAAGAACAATGCAATCTTCATGGTGAAGTCCAAGAAGTAGTGTATATGGAGCAACCACCTGGTTTGTTTCTCAGAGGGAGTATGTGTCACGCCCCAAACTAGAGAAGGTGTGACTGGCACTCGACACCTTATGCGGTCAAGTAAGCCAGTCAAACATACCGACTCAACTATAAACCTAGAAGGTTGGGTAGCATAACATCTAAAATACTATGACTGGACCCTTAAAGTCATCACCTGAATATCAAAAAGTCATATAAATGAAGGTAGAAAAGCCAATGATAATAAAATATTAGCTAGTTGACAAGGCTGCATATGAAGATATACATACGTGCATACATATATATACATGTCAAGCCTATGGGCTGGAGACTAGAAGCTGCGAAGAGAAACAAAGAATAATGTGTCCACAATATGCTCTATGAGTGACATAAGCACTGGTTAGGACAAGGCCCTGATTATACCCGAACTTTACAATAAAAGTAACATCCTATAAAAGCTCAATGAAGAAGTGGAGTTTACCAACTCACAGTTGCACCTCAAATCCCAGCATAGGGGCTAATCAGAATCCCTACCTGGAACTTCACGCACGAAAAAATTGTGTCCCTAGGCAACGGGACATTAGTACGAATAAAATGTACTAGTAAGTAAGGCAGAACTCGAATAATAAATGGTTGTTGTACAAAGGGTAATAAAGATACCACCTGAAACTGAAACTCTAGTAGCCTCTATGGTTGACATCATCAAGCATTATATAAATTAAATATGCATGGTATTCTTGTAGAATCATATGTCATGAATAAATATATATAGATGTTAATGCATTTCATACCCAACCAAGTGCTAGCAATCGTGGTGCCTTCCGGTAGCGAACCAGGATCATATTCACCAACTTGTGGTTATTTGTGTCTCATAGGTATAATTATAGGCAATAGTCCCCATACATGCTTATTATAGCTCGAAAGTAGAATGCATAGCATGTAATGTCATGTATATATAATGCATTTGTGTTACTAGAATCATGTTGCCGGTCTTGGCACATTGGAACTATTATCGTCATAATCTCGTAATCACTTTCATATCACATGTAAATGTCTTGTATAACCATATGCTTATAGATTAAACTAGAAAGCTTAAATTAAATTAGCAAAGGTTACTTAAACATGAGAATATTCATAAAGAGCTTAAAGTTCTTTTCCTAGTATCTATATATTCTCCTTAGTTTTTTGTATAAGAAAGTATTTCAGAAAAAAAACCATACTTTAGTAGTTGGGAAAAGGGTCTGATATACACCTCAACTTTATTATTTGGAGCTGATATACCCCTCGTTATAAAATTGGCTCATATATGCCCTTACCATTATACAAACGGCTCACATATACCCCTGCTGTTACAAAATGGCTCACATATACCCTTCATTTTTACGGAAGTTAAAAAATTAGTTTTAAATTTATATTTATTGCTTCTAATTTATTTTAAAAAACTATTTAGGGGTATATATGATTCTTTTATCAAATTTCAAGGTATATTTTTTTTTCATACATAAATTATATTTTTGACTTCTTTTATTATAATTATTTGAGTTTCTTATTCTTATTTTGTTTTTGTCTTTCATTCCTTAGTTTAAAGAAAAAAATAAATTTTTTTTTCTGTGTGTTGTTATTTAATTTCGTATCCGAAGAAAAACTTTGGTCATCTACAATAAGTTTTATAATAATATTAGTGAAACATAAATAAATTTGATTATCAAAAAAATAATTATAAATTAGTCATTGAAACAAAAAAAAAGTAAAAAAAAAATATGTTTGACGAGGATTAAATTTACTCATATGGGATTATATTTTTTAGAAAAAATAATAAAAATTTAGATTAAAATTATTATTTTTTCATTTCCCTTAGAGGAAAAGGGTATATGTGAGCCATTTGTTTATAAGTAAGGGTATATATGAGCCACTTTCATAACAAGGGGTATATCAGCTCTAAATAACAAAGTTGAGGGGTATATCAGACCCTTTTCCCTTAGTAGTTTAAACATTGATTTACATTTAAGAGTTTTGGAGATCGACATATTATTTAAAGTTTTTCAAAAATATGAATTAGAGAGGAAGGAAGACTGATTTAAAATTAATATTGTTCATCCCTAATTTTTTAAAGTTACTACACCTAAAGAAGAATAAGAACTTGTACACATGGACCTATAGTCAAGAGAATTAACAAAATGACCTAAAGACGTCGAATACCCTATCTAACCGAACAAGTGTAGTAGAAACATAATTGAGTCACAAAAACACGTCTGTTGCAATATCAATTCCTTTCACAGAATGTGATCTAGCAATAAAGTAGTAAACAATATTTGACGATTTAGGATTCCAAAATTTGTGTTCATATGAAGTACAATGCTTAGCCTTAACATACCTCGATGCTGAGTCTTGTTGAATCAATATGGTTTGTTGACCTTCCTTACAGTATGTAGTCTATACAGAATCATGTCACACAACCATTACAGACAGAATATTAAAATGTCAGAGTCAAAGTAGGAATTTAGAGCTCACTAGTAGAGTGATAAGCTCGCCGAATCATTTTTAGATATATGCTTCATCACCTTTTATTCTCCAAATTACAATCTCAAATTAATGACATAACATATATTTTTTCAGCAGCTATTAATAAGTGGAGTCCTATGCAATAGTGAACAACAACAAAATAGAGTTTGCCTTCACAACAATAAAAACTCAGTGTATTGCTACACCCCTCGTTTCCAACCCCAAAATAACCATAACCAAATCTTTACCACGAATCTTCAAACCATTAAATCCATTATATATATATATATATATATATATATATATATATATATATAAATTCAATATATTAGTCATATATTCAATATATCACCGCTTCCAATAATCATCTGATCCGTTCGTCCAATAATTACATTTGGAGTCATGTCTTTCTCTTCATAAGCAATAAGAGGCTAAAAGGGAAAAACCTTAACTTAAAATGATGGGTCTTGCAGTAATTTAACACGTCTTGATAATAACAAACAATCTCCTCAAACACAAGATGTTGAACCAACAAGAAACATTTGAAAAATTACAATGCAAAGATAGAACCAATGTTATACTACTTGATGTTACAATTAAATATCCATCTATACTTCTTCATCTCTTCCAGGCTCCTATTAACAATAACTACACACATACAAAGCATTTCCAATAAAATACCAATAACAACGATATCAGAAAAATACTTAAAAACATCCTAACATCACGTAACTATCCAATACGATTTTCCATGCGTCTATTTGTGTTCTTGCTAATATAGCATACTTATAACTTCTAGTAACTCAATAAAATAAAGAATAATAATTTAACCTCCAACGAGAAGAACCACCACATAAAAAAATGAGACTCATTCACCATGAAAAATCCTTCAAATCACAACTAACGAGGAGGAAAGAAGTATTATAATCTCTATGAACACTCTGAGGTGAACCCACATTGAAATCTTGTAGATATTTACTTGGATGATGGGGGAATATTTAGAGAGGATTTAGAACTATTTTATTATTATTTTTGTAAAAACAAAAAGGGAGACAAAATGAAGGAGAAATCAGATCTTATAAAGCTAAACCGACAAAGGAGTTAGGGGTCCACCATCATGTGCCTGCTTGTCCAGTCTCACTTAAATATGAATATCTCTCATTTTTAAAATGTTATGGATAAATTGTTTAGTGAGTTCAAAATTAGACTTGTAGAACTTTGATCTAATATGTTGGGGTTCTTCTAAAGCTGTATACATCGGGAGAAAGGTTCTATGAAATTTAACCCAAATTTCATAAGGTTTATCCAATAAACTTACTCTATCCTTTGTCAACTTTTATTTCCCAACTTGCTTGACTTCAAAACTTAAGTTACGATCATTTAGTTACTATATCACCTAATAAAATAAAAACCCCAAAAGTACGGTTCAACGTTCCGAACGGGTGGGATGTTAGAATAGACATTCTTTAACTTCAACTTGTTTAAAGACATCCTTGACCCATAACAGTAGTCTAATTATTTGGGTTTTACCTCTCCCTTGAAACCTTATTCTCCTTAAATGTTAAACCAAGTCATATAAGCCTCATATACACATACAATGATACACATATTATGCGAAAGAATCACGGGGTCTCACATTCTCCCCTCCTAAAGAACATACGTTCGCGAATGGATTCGAACAATCTTTTGGTTGTATTCTTTAATTTGAAGCTATTGTGCTATTAGCAAGGCTATATTTGTTAGATCTGCAAATTTTCAATCTAGTTCAGAAAATCTACTTTTCAAGCTTCGTATGTATAGCTTGCTAATAAGCTCACATTAAACTTCCCTAAAGAAGTATTAGCGGTCGTATCAAGTAAAGAACCCATCTATTAGGTTGGGATCGATCCCACGAGGAAAATTTATTAGACTTAACATTAATGTACGATTACCTCTATTTAGTCAAGTCCTTTCTGAAAACTAGTAATTAAGAAGGGGGGGGGGGTGTGAAACAAAAGTGTTGTAATTCTATGAAATAACACTAATAGCATGAGTGAATTATTAATGTTTATAAGTTGTGACAGAAACTAGGGTATAAGTGTTCTCCATAGGTTCATAACGCTATAATCCTAGCTATAACAATTCTTTTCTAGTATTTTGCATGCAAAGTGATAAGTTATGTATTTCTAAATCCTAGAGAATTTCACTCCGTACCTTTGTCCGGCTACGTGTGTTTAAGTTACTAACCCTTACTTTCAATTCATATTAGCAGCATATTCGATGTATGACTTAGTTAATACTTTGCACCAATAGAAACTAGCCTATAAGATAGTATTCACTAAATCTACATCAATTATTCTTTTCTTATTAACTACTCCCTTGGTCCGTCAAGTAGCAGTAAGGCGAGTTCTAACGCATGCATTCGTTAAAAGACTTCTAAACAAAAGAATTATTGATGCATGCAATAACTTATTTGAGAAATATTAGTTAGCTAGGTTTATTTTGTTAATCACTCATGATTCCCACAACCCTAGTTGTGGATTAAGTTACCCGTTCTTAGACGAACACAATTCATAATTGATAAATAATAAATCATTACTTTGATAAATTCGAAGAAAATCCAGAAATTAAACTTTAAGTCACACAATTATCTTAAAAACCAAATCCAGAAATTTGAATTAATTGCAAAGACAAATATCTAAGAACAAAATTATTAAATTAGTAAAAGAATCCAACCCCCCAAAACAAGGATTTTCACCCTATTTATAATAAAATAGTGTCCTAAATTAAAAGGAGTTTAAAAAAGGAAAGTTTGTCCAAAATGCGGCTTCAATCAACAACACCTATAGACAGTTTGTCGATGAAACGAAGGACCGTCGACTGCCTTCGTATGTCCGTACTTAGCGTCTTTTTTCAGCCTTCACTTTGCATCTTCTCTGATCCAATCGACGAACCAACAACACAGTTCGTTGATACACCTACGGTCCGTCGATGCTTATCGTCGTTCTATACTTAGCTTTTCTTCAACATCGGGTAGGGGAACATTCTGTGATCACATCGATGTTTTGCCATGAAAGTCCGTCGATCATTGATAGACCGTCGATCCTTCCGTAAACCCACACTTAGTAAGAGTTGCTTCCAGATGCCTGAACGTCCAATTGATGGTCACCACCTATGGTCCGTCAATGGGACAACGGGCCGTCGATGGCTTCGTGGGTCACTTCTGATTGATTCTTCCCAGTCTTCTACATTTTCGCTTTGGACAACTTTCCTGCAAAATAAAGACAAAACATATTAAAATTACTAGAAAAAGGCTCTAAAGACACACCAATCTTAAGAAAAAAGCATTGAAAGTATCGTGAAACCATGGTACATCAACACCCTCAACTTAAATTCGTTGTTTGTCCTCAAGCTATGAACTATTACTCAATACAACACTTTGTACCCAAGTATCCTCTTTTATGCTTCTGCAATCACATGCCTATCAATCCCATCTTTTTTTCGTTACTTTAGTGCATGTTTCTTTTATTAGGTTTGATAGGCTTATTCATGTGGATCATACCATGACACAGACTCACCATGCACTGACACATCTACTCTTTTCTCTCTTGCCAAGGTACCAACTTTCCGATATTGCAACTAGTATGCTCACTTCAAAAGATATCCTACTTTTTCACACAGTGATTTATTCTTTGAGTATAAGGATCATTTTTCAATACTCACGCTCAAAACAAATTCACACTTAGTTGGTACTCGCCGCCATAGGCTTACCCTTATTTTCGTAGCTTAAGTTCACCATATTAGACTCTTAGGATCAAGACAGGATTTTTTTGGCTTGTAATGTCGGCTCAGGCTTAGGTATGGTACATATGTGTACATTTTAGTGACTTGTTTCCCTCCTTGACATTATGGCTAAGCATCTTGCCGCTTTCATTATCTATTGTGCCCTACTTTTCTTGTCATCTTTGCCTTATTTTCTCCTTTCTTTCTCATTTGTGGAAGTGAGTCTTACTTCTTTTGTTCAACACTCTTTTTTTATATTCAATTGACAATTTTGACTGAGTCACGTCTCTTGTTCACTATCCCTTTTCTTTTCTACATTACTCTTTTTTTTAATACCCACTTTTCTGGTCATCACTAATAATAGCCACCCTCAATTCATGGCTTTGCCATGAGTCGAGGTATATATTACCCAAGGTTGGGTCAGGGCCAAGACGAGGTGATTTTCTTTATTAGCTACCCTCAACTTATGCTTTTGGCCTAAGTTGAGGTGCACATGTCCAAGGAGGGACCACAAATAACACATTATACCCAAGGAAGTTTAGTTGGTGAATAAAAGAAAGGTCTATTATAGGCTTAAAATATTTGGATAAAAAGGGGATAACAATTACATTCGACTCACTTTACTTTAGGCTAGATGTTTGCTAATTTGAACAAGGGACAATGATCCTTTCCTAATTTTCTAACACAAATTTCTTTTGCAGGACCAACTGCAAAAGTTCTAGCTAGGTACCAACAGGGGAACATTAAAATCTCTTCACACTTTCTTGACACCTCATTACACTATCATATTATCGGTGACCTAGTTTGAGTGTTAGAGTAAATATCATGCAGTAGTTGTATCTTTATGTCATGATTAGAGTCAATATTCGAAATTCATTACACCTATTCATGCAAGCACTTTCTTAGAACGGAACCTTCAATTTTAGCCATCTTGCTTCATTTTTCACTTTCATACTTTGTAAAAGTTACGAAACATGTCGGTTCAACTATAAAGTAATAAGTCTATTGGGGCAAAAGAACATGAGCATGAAAACCACCAAGAGAGGATCGTGAGCTGGGCTACTCAGACTTCACCCTAGCACTCACTTTCCATTTACCCCACCCCAACAAAAAACATGCAATTGTACCCAATGCATAAGAAATATAAAGATAGGGTGGTAGGTGAAGCAAACCTAAGGCGCATAGCGCCAAAGATCAATGGGCGGGTTCGGCTTCCCAGAACCCACACCTTCAGTAGGGAGATCCTCAGTAGTGCCCACAGCCGTATCTGCACCCTTAGTGGTGCTCCTCTCAACAAAATCCACTTTGGAACTAGATGTCCTAGAAGCCAACTCGCAATCCCTCATCTGGCGGGACTCCTCATCAATCAACGAGGCTATCCTCACAGCCTCAAGATCTTCCCGCTCATTCTTCCTAGCACGTGCCTTATCTGTCTCAATGATACGGCTAGAACGGTGCCTCTTGACACACGCACGTGGCTTATGAGGCGGTGCAGTGGGAGCAGTGAATAGTTCCACAAGCACTATGTCCACCGCAAGCTCAACAGGTATAGTCTTGGTCTTGGGTCCCCTCATCTCTTGTATGTTATCATCATCTGCTAGCATACTCGCCACAACCTCCTAAAGAGTAGTCAGATCAATAGTGGGGGCTGGGCGTGCTATAACTCGTAGCTCAAACACATCGAGGTGCTGGTTGATTGCCTGAATCTTTAGCTCCGTCTATTTAGCCACCCTCTTCTCAATATGGTCTCAACCTCGATAATAGATCTCTGCATCCAAGGCTGGATGTGACGCATCAAGGTGGCCATCTGGGCTTCTAACTTCTGTACCCTAGAAATTGGGACCAGTGCTGCTGATAGTTGTGTATACTGAGAGGATCTAG
The DNA here is from genome assembly GCA_027789145.1 of Solanum arcanum. Lineage (NCBI taxonomy): Eukaryota > Viridiplantae > Streptophyta > Magnoliopsida > Solanales > Solanaceae > Solanum > Solanum arcanum. Next base: position 34,253,803 of record CM050941.1, on the reverse strand, counting down.
GTACCCTACTAGTACCAGGGGAAGACTCGGACAGGGTGGAATCGGGAAGATCTGAAGTGCCAGGATCAGCCCCTTGGGCTTGCACTACCATATCTGCCATGTTCTCACTCAACGACTGCAAATCAACTGTGGGCCCTCATCGTGATGCCGCCACATTGGCCTCATCCTTAATGAGACCGATATCCACTATCCCGATAAGAGTACGGAGTACATCTTTGTGCCAAATGGGCACTCCAGCATCCCTGCACAACTAAAAGATCATACAGGAAAATGGGTAAGTGGTAGAGGAATTAAAAGCCCTCTCACGGATGACGGAGATAAACTACTTCACGAAGTAAATCTCCACCTGGCTACTGAGCTTCTACCAATTCCACTCTATCCCAAGTAAGTATATTATCTGCAGCTGTGGGGTATAGGCGGTGGTGGACTAATAGCTAGAAGAACTTGGCTGCAAAAGTGAGGTTGGACTTCTTGATAAGGCCTCTGGGGTCCAACACCTAGTCTTCTCACTCATTGTCAATCGAGAGCTGCTATGCAATCCACCTCTTGGTGGACTCTCTCAGATTTCTGCTTCTATGAAAATGGCCACTCTTGACTACGTCCCACTTGTAGTCGAAGTCTAGGGTGAGGGGAACCCTCTCGGCATCAGTTGACCCACTGTATAAGGAGTGGCGAATGGAAGGAAAAGAGATGTCCACCCTCCAGCCTCAAACTCAGACATCTCTTAGTGGTGCTTATTTGGAGGGATTTGACTGCCTGTCCAAAGCACCTCGGAGAGCTGCTACGTATGAAGCATAGAAATCTCACACAATCTCCTTACTATAGGACCCCACACTCCTTGCCATCCATCGAGTCGGTGGCTGGTAAACAAGTCATGCACCATAGGGACTGTGTGTAGGCTCCATGTAAGAACTCACCGCTCGACTGTCAGCATCCGACTCATCACTCCCTTATCATTCTTCAACTTAGCATCCATGTAGACCTGGTACTATCTATCTACGCACCACCAATTGGGCTCATCAGCAACCAGTACAGGGACCTCATGCTGGGGTGCCAGAGTAGACTCCGAACTCCGGCCCTCATCAGACGAGGCATGGTGGGACGGAACATTTTGAAGGGTTGCTTCCTGTGATCCGAAACTAGAGACAGTGGCCTCATTTGACCCTGTAGAGTGCGCTGACTCAGAACTGGAAGCCTCATCGGAGCCAATATTCCCTCTGAACCCGAGAAAGACCCAGACGGTGTGCCGCTCACTGTGTGCTCCTCATCATATTGAAAGGCAGTGACTACACCGGACATCACCCTCTTGGGCGTGCCCTGAGTGGCTCTATCAGCTGGTGTCGGGGTTTGGGTGCCAGGGGGTACGTATTCAAGATCCCGCTCGTCGTCGGACTCGCCAACCAGCCGATGGGATGGTGCCGCAGACTTGGACCTCCCCCTTTGATAGACAATGTCTGGTATTGGGGCCATAAGTACCTGAAAAAGAAGTTGTTAGTCATAGTTTAATCAATCTAGACAAGTAACATAATCAAGACAGAATCTGGAAACACAAGACACAGATCATTTCAGGGTTGCATAATTGGGAGATGGGCACTATTTACAGTCCGTCGATGGTGTCCGTTGGTAAACACTTATAAAATTTTAGAAGTCTTCTTTTCACAGAACTCTCAGTTAGAAATGACGGATGTGCATAATGGCCCGTCGATCAATCGAAAAACCGTAGTCCACTTCCGTCGTCTGACAATTAGAATAATTCAGAATTCTTTAGAAATCAGGGATGCAGTTAGAAACAACGGACATGCAGAACGGCCCATCGATCAATCGATGGACCATAGTCCACTTCTGTCATTCAAAAGTTAAGCAGATTCAGAGTGTATCAATCGATGAACCGCATTGACGGTCCGACGATCCGTAGACGGGGTTTCGTCCTATTGGTCAGAGACAGGGTTTTTCGAATTAGTTTAATCCCCATATATGGACAATTTAAAGCACATCATAAGTTCACTTAACATGTAATAACAAGCATAAGACCACTTCGTCATCCTTAGGGCTTCGATTTTTAAAATGTCAATCATGGATTTTACAAGACTATCAATGCCTATGTCGGAAAAGCAACAAGCATTTTGAATTTACACATATTCCACCCACAACCCATTTATTTTTTATCATTCTAAGGGACATAGAACCCAATTTTAACAAGTTTGACATGCAATTTTGTCCGTAAGTCAAGACCCACATACAATTTGTTTGATTCCACAAGCAAATTAACGAGAATTCATTAAGTAGAGGGAACTGAAATATGTATAAAATGTAGTGGAGTGAATGAGTGGGTGATCTTGCAACAAACAACATGTGTGCTGCCTCTGAACACCGACCAGAAAAACAATGGAGATGGAGGAGAAACTGGGGAGGTTAGGGTTTTGGGATTTCTGGGAGTTTGGAGGTTTGGGATTTTGATAAAAATGGAAGTGAATGATTGTGAGAGTTAATGGATAAATAAGGGAATAAGGGGAGGGAATTTTAAAAGGTGTGGGAGGTAATTGAATGGATATAAGTTAATATAGACGGTCGGGTTGGGTCGCTGGTTTTTGTGAACTGACAGTACCCCGTGGATGGTCCTTAAGTCAGTCGACGGTCCGTCGACTGTACCATCAATTGTTATCTAACTTAGACAAAATTTTAAAACATACCTGGGATCTACGGACACCATTGATGTTCCATCGATGGAACGACGGCCCGTCTGTTGGTCCGTAGATCTGTGCACCAGACCAATTTCTGCAGAATGCTTGTGTATTGGTCCCTGCACATTGAGGACCCATTCAGACATTCTTTTTGTGTTTTCTAGACATTTTTTAGACACGGACCCTAAACTACTCACTAGCCAACATACTAAAAAATAACTAAAAATCAACACATGAAATTGAGCAAAACAAAAAAATATAAAAGAATGCTAATATTCTTACAAAGAAAAGAAAAACCTATTTTTCGCTAGAGGATACACATTGGTTGCCTCCCAACATCGCGTCACGACGCAAGACCCTTGATTACTCAGACTTCATCAAGGTGATATGCCTCAACTACTTCATGGGCACTCCCCACACGCCCAAGGTAGATCTTGATTCTTTGCCCATTCATCGTGAACCTTGAACCCTCCTTGATTAGCAACTCAACCTCTCCATGAGGGAATACTATAGTGATAAAGAATGATCCATTCCATATGTCTTGAGTTTGCCTAGAAACAAGCACAACCTAGAGTTAAATAGAAGCACCAAGTCCCCAACAACAAATTTGCGCTTCTAAATCTTTTGGTCATGGTCCTTCTTAATCTTGTCTTTGTAGAGGGCTGAACTTTCATATGCTTTTAGGCGAAACTTATCAAGCTCATTCAACCCATTAAGTCTCTTTTCCACTACTTCATTCCAATCAATCTTTATTTTATTCATTGCGCACATAGCCTTATGTTTTAACTCAACCAGCAAGTGACAAGCCTTCCCATATACAAGTTGGTATGGAGATATAACTATGGGGGTCTTGTATGCAATCCGGTAAGCCCAAAGAGAATCATCAAGTCTCCTTGACCAATCCGTTCTATTAGCATTAACTATTTTCGACAGGATATGCTTGGATTTCTCTGTTGGATACCTTAACTTTCCCACTAGTTTGTGGATGATACGGAGTAGCTACATTGTGGCAAACTCCATATTTCTCCAATGGCCCTTTGAACAACTTGTTACAAAAGTGGGATCCCCCATCACTAATAATGGCCCTAGGTGTGCCAAATCTGAAGAAGATGTTCCTTTTGAAGAAAGAGGTGCACTCTTTCCATCATTCTTGGCAAGTGCTATGGCTTCCACCCATTTTGACACGTAATCCACCGCCACAAAAATATATTTCATCCAATGAGAACTCAGAAATGGGCCCATAAAATCAATGCCTCATTGATAACGTTCAAATATACTTCTTGAAAAGAAATATAAACGATCGTATGTAATATATTTACCCAACTATGAACTGGCGTCTATTGCATAGAAAATATGGAAGAATATTATCAATAGCAAATATTTAAATTGATAGTCGTTATATTAAAATGGGGGATTTTAAATTTAAATAAAAATATCTTTGAATTAAGTATTTATTTATATCCAAATTAATAAAAATAACTAGGAATATGTTCTCCATAATCTCATAATGTTGTAATCCTAGTAATATCAATTCTTCTCTAGTGTTATGCATGCAAAATAATAAGTTATATATATCTAAATCCTTGATCAAGCATCTAGAGAATTTCACCTCGTACCTTTGTTCAGGTACGTGTGTATACTTTACTAAACCTTACCTTTACCTCATATTAAGCATCATATTCAATGTATGGCTAAGTTACTACTTCGCGCCAATTGAAACTAGCCTATTAGATAGTATATACAAAATCTACGTTGATAATTCTTTTTCTTATTAACTACATCCTTGGTCCGGCAAGTAGCGACAAGGCGAATTATGACGTTAACCACGTTAAAAAGACTTCTAAGTGAAAGAATTATTAATATATGCAATAACCTATTTGAGAATTGCTTAATTACTATTCATACTTTTTTACTCGCTCATGGTTCCCACAAACCTATTTGTGAAGCTTAGTCACTCATTATCTCAAAAACACAATCAAAATTTATTAAAATAAATATGTTTGTGTTAATCATAATAAAGTTAAGAACAATAGCTAAACTATATTTTTATTAATCACTAATACAAATAAAAATAAAGGAGAAGAAAGAATAAACAACAATTCTCGGGCCTCCACGGCGGCTCTTACAAAGCTCCAAAGCTAGAAGAAAATTTATATTATGTCTTGTATCTTGTTTCTTGGCTTCCCCAAATAATAATTTCTATGTCTTATTTATAAATTAGATAATCCTAAGTAAAATAATTGAGTTCAAACAAATTAGGGGATCAAAACCCGAAAGGAATTGAATTCCGTAAATTATTTGCTTTTATTGTTGGTGTGTCGTCTTGCAAATAAAGTGGCCTTTAAGAAGCTGCCATGTGGCAGCTGCAAATTGCGTGAGAATTGAAATTCTCAATTTGAGCCGTAATTTCCATATATATATATATATATATATATATATATATATATATATATATATAGATATATTATTTTATTCAATTTAATCTATTAAGCTGCCTGCTTGATTTCCATATTCAACCTTCCATCTTTAATTTGTTTTAGCTCCAAACTTCTTCATTTTTTCACCAAATTAATTCTACAAATAAAATACACAATTTAGAACAATCCATAAAATTTATGCTCAAAACAGACAAATATAAACAATAAATGTGAGGTAAATAATTGTAAAAAAATAGTATTTTGACCTCACATCAACTCCCCACACTTAAACTTTTGTTCGTCCTCGAGCAAGCATTAAAGTTCATCTAAAAAAAACTATACTAGCAATGTCATCACTTTGATTAATACAAACAATTAGGCCATATACATATTTTAAAATATCAACCAGACTTCTCAATTATTATGCAAGACATCTAAGTAAACAACAAACCTCTAACCCCCTAACTTGAAGGACTTTGAACTCATAAAATTTATGTTTGTTCACCTACTCTCATCAAAGAAAATTAATAACATCACCTATCTTTCATGAAACAAGTGCCCTCACAAAAAGAAATAGTCCACGCGCTCAATTCAAAAGGTTTAATATAAATTAACTTCATATCAAGAACAACTCTCATACTCACAAATAAAATTCACATGTATGCACAAAGAACCATATGCTTGCCCATTATGTACATCTCTACTAATTAAGCATGCTTGAATAATATCAAATAAGACTTTAACGGGTTATAATGTAGGCTAGGGGAAGGTTAGAAAAAATATATATAATAGTGACTTCCACTTCCTTAAGCACTTTGCAATTCTTAGACTTCATCACCCATAGTTTCTTCTTTTTATTTTCAGCCCTCTCTTCAACGATTATTTCACAAGTAATTCTCATCATCACACGAATGTTTTAGTCATTATCCTCTCCTTGTTTTTTTTTTATTTTCCTTTATAATAGACACCCTCGAGTTGCGTATTTTACATAAGTTAAGGTGCATGATGCCCTTGGAAGGACCAGGGTCATCATCAAGGTAATTCCTTTTTTTTCCTTTTTTTTCCTTTTTTTTTATGTCAGATTCCAAGTATATATTTTTTTCCACATTCTTTCAAAGAGGGCTTTTAAGAACTTTGTAGCTATTTTTTATTACCTTTTCACTCATCAATCCATTTTCTCAGAATTGATAATTAAAATAAATCTATGTTATGATGCTCAAGGAAGCAAGATGCAAAAACTAGGGATTCAACAAAAATAGTCAAGGGAAAAATATGGGTACCAATAATAGGTTATAAGATGGATCTCACAGATGTTGTAACATGCGGGCCGGGGTATTTAGGACGTTACTTGACACTTATTATGAAAGGGGTGGGATGTGTTGTTTGGTATAAGGTTGACAAGGGGTAAATAGTGATAAAATATCAGAAAAGGCTAAAATTTATAAGACAAATAAAATAAAGCCTATTATCATCTTCTAAGAAAGGCAACACTTTTTTATTTCGCTTCAATAACATGCAGCGCAAGTTCCAGACTAAGATGCAAAACATGGAATAAACAAAATATCACCACACATGACATAGGTATCAATCAAGATGGATAAATTCTTCTTCCAACAAAGATAGGATCATAACAAACTACAAAACAAATAATCTATATACAAAGTCACAACCATGAACCTAGATTTCAAAAAGGTTTGAAAATTCACTAGTAATCAAGCATTCACAAGAAAGTACCACTTAAAATTAGGCCCAAATAGTAAGTATCATACAATTTAAAGGTTTTTTTTTCTTTCCAAAAATAATAATTAAAAAAACTTATTTCAAAAATAAATAAATAAAAGACACTCGGTTCGAAAGGGAATATCATCAGGAAAAGAACCAAAAATAAAAGCCAAGGAACCATCCTAAACAAAATACTATGTAAAATAGTAGAAACTAGGATTTTATTCCTCCACCCCACACTTAAAAAGATGCTATGTCCCCAAAGCATTAAATAAAATATAAAACAAGGGTTAGGAAAAATCCCTTAATCCTTTAGGCCTAGTTAGTAGCACGTTTTCTAAATTTATATCAAGGGTCGTCACCCCACACATAAACTCAAGCATGCTCCTTTCATTATTTTTTTGGTTGGGTACTCAGACTTCCCCTAATCTGCAAAAATAAGATTTTAAAAAAGTGATACTTATAAAATAAATAAATAATAATAATAAAAAAAAAGTTACACTACAAATTGGGTCGCGATACGACACTATCAATTTTACTATTTTTTTTCCCACTTTGAAGATATGAATTGTACCCCCAATTTTGAATCAACTTTTCTATTACGCTTAAGGGGTGGTGGTAAAAAAAGATAGGTCCCAAACAACAGATATCGAATTATGCACTTCTTGGATCCTAAGTGAGGATTATAATATTACGATGTTGGAACAATAAATTCAAGAATATAGACACAATTTTCCTCCTCCATATTCAGATAAAAATAAGTACTAAACACAATTTCTAACCCATATTCCCCACCACGGCATCATTATTTGATAACGTTTAAATATACTTCTTGAAAAAAAATATAAATGATCGTATGTATTATACTTACCCACTATGAGTCGGGCTCGATCCCACAGAGAATATGGAAGATTATTATCAATAGCAAATATTTAACTTGATAGTCGTTATATTAAAATGGGGGATTTTAAATAAAAATAAAAATAAAAGGAATAAAAATAGTTTTGAACGAAGTATTTGTTTATATCCAAATTAATAAAAATAATTAGGAATGTGTTCTCAATAAGCTCATAACGCGGTAATCCTAGTAATAGCAATTCTTTTCTAGTGTTATGCATAAAAAGTGATAAGTTATGTATATCTAAATCCTTGGTACGGCATCTAGAAAATTGCACCCCGTACCTTGATCCGGCTACGTGTGTATACTTTACTAAACCTTACCTTTACCTCATATTAAGCATCATATTCAATGTACGGTTAAGTTACTACTTCGCACCAATTGAAACTAGCCTATTCGATAGTATATACTAAATCTATGTTGATAATTCTTTTCTTATTAACTACCTCCTTCGTCCGGCAAGTAGCAATAAGGCAAGTTCTAATGTTGGCCACCGTTAAAAAGACTTCTAGGAGAAAGAATTATATTTGATAAGTGCTTAATTACTATTCATACTTTGTTAATCACTCATAGTTCCCAAAAACCTAGTTCTGAAGCTTAGCTACTCATTATCTCAAAAACACAATCAAAATTTATTAAAATAAATATGTTTGTGTTAATCATAAAAATTGAAGAAGAATAAATAAACTATATTATTATTAATCACGAATACAACCAAATAATAAAGGAGAAGAAAGAATAAACCACAATTCTCCGGCCTCCATGGCGGCTCTTACAAAGCTCCAAAGCTAGAAGATAATTTATATTATGTCTTGTTGTTTCTTGTTTCTTTGCTTCCCAAATACTTATTTCTATATCTTATTTATAGATTTAGAAAATCCTAAATAAAATAATTGAGTTCAAAGAAATTAGGTTATCCAAACCCGAAAAGAATTGAATTTCGTAAATTATTTATTGTTACTGTTGTTGCATCGTCTTCCAAATTAAGTGACCTTTAAGAAGATGACACGTGGTAGTTGCAAATAGTGTGACAATTGAAAATCTCAATTTGAGCCGCAATTTCCATATAAATATATAAATATATTATTTCATTCAATTTAATCCATTAAGTTTCCTGCTTTATTTCCTTTTTCAGCCTTCCATCTTTAATTCATTTTAGCTCCAAAATTCTTCATTTTTTCACCAAATTAATTCTACAAATAAAATACACAATTTAGCGCAATTCATAAATTTAATGCTTAAAACCGACAAATATAAATAATAAATATGAGGTCAATAATGATAAAAAAAATGTGTCTTTTGACCTCAAATCACTAATATATGAAACAACTTAATCAATAGGATTGGATTTAAAGGGATCTCTTTCCTCTTCGAAATGCCTCCATCTCTTTGGCACCTATCACATGCCTTGGCGAACTCATAAGCATCTTGGTGGATGGTTGGCCAATACTACCCACACTGCAAAATCTTATGGGAAGTTCGAATACCACTACAATGCCCACCCATAGGCGAGGAATCTCATGCCTCTAAAACACTTAGCATCTCAACTTCCGAAACAAAATGGCGAATAAGCCCATCAGCATAACTCCTATATAAATAAGACTCATCCCAAAATAACTTTTTCACATCATGCATGAACTTTTTCCTCTAATAGAAGAACAAGTCCGGTGGAACAATATCACTAGCAAGTAATTCGCAAAATCGGCGAACCATGGAATCAAGTCATGAAAAGCGGCCAATACATGCTCATCCAAGAAGGTATAATCAATTTCAGCCTTTTCATCCAACTCTCGCATAGCTTCATCCTCCAATCTGAACAACTGATCAACAACTGGATTTTCGATCCCTTTTCTATTTTCACCTCAAATCAAGCTCATGCTATAGTAGCACCCATATAATCAACCTTGGTTTCACATCCTTTTTTGCCATCAAATATCTCAAAGCGGAGTGGTCAGTCGTGCCAAGCAAATAGGAGCAATTTTTTTTAAAAGCAAATACCACCGCAAGGAGCTTTTGTTCAATCACAATGTAGTTCTTTTGTGCTTCCTTTCGGGCCTTACTAACATAATAGATGGGGTGAAGGATTTTATCCCTTCTTTGTACCAATAACACACCAAGATCAACCCCACTATCATCACACATCACCTCAAATGGCTTACTCCAATCAGGGGAAATAATTATGGGCGCAGAACCAACTTCTTCTTTAACTTTCCAAATGACTGCAGACAATATTCATCTAACTCGAATTTACATTATTTCTCAAGTAACTTGCACATGGGATGTGACATTTTTGAGAAATCCTTAACAAACCTCTGGTAGAAGCTCGTATGCCCAAGAAAACTTCTCACTCCTTTTTACAGAGTTGGGTGGAGAAAGTCTCTCTATGACCTCAACTTTGGCTCGATGAACCTCTATCCCCTTCTTTGAGATACGGTGGCCCAATATAACACCCTCTTTCACCATGAAGTGACATTTTTCCCAATTTAGCACAAGGTTGCAGTCTTCACATCTTTTGAGAACCTCGGCGAAGTGACTCAATCAACGATCAAAAGAGTCTCCAACAACTGAAAAGTCATCAAACACCTCAATAGTGTCCTCCACCATATCAGAGAATATTGACATCATACATCTCCAAAAAGTAGCTGGTGCATTACACAACCCAAAGGGCATCCTTTTGAATGTGAATGTCCCATAAGGGCAAGTAAAGGTTATTTTCTCTTGATCCTCTGGTGCAATAAATATTTGATTGTAACCCGAATAACCATTAAGAAAACAGTATCATCCTTTTTTTGCGAGTCTATCTAACAATAGATCCATGAAGGGACTCGGGAGATTGTCCTTCTTAGTCCATGCATTCAACTCCGGTAATCCATACAAACTCTCTATTTGGTCACCTACCACATTAGAACAAGATCATTCTTCTCATTAGGAACCACTTTCATTCCCTTCTTTTTGGGCACACACTGAACAGGGCATACCCAACCACTATCTGCGATAGGATATATGACTCCGGCATCCAACCACTTAATAATCTTTTTCTTAACTACCTCTCGCATATGTGGATTCAAACGTCTTTGGTGCTCAATACTTAGCTTGTGATCGGGCATGAGTTGGATTTTGTGTGAACAAATACCGGGTGGGATCCCAATAATGTCCGTGATAGTCCAACTAATGGCTAATTTGAACCTCTTTAAAACTTCTACCAAACACTCTACTTGTTCCACATTCAAATACAATGTAATGATTATCGGCAAAGTGTGAACTCTTCCCAAGAATACATACCTCAGATAAGCTGGTAGAGCCTAAAGCTCTAATTTTAGGGCCTCCTCTATAGATGGTTTCACAGGTAGAGACTCGCGATGCTTCATATCTAACTCCAATTTCTTTGATTTGAACCGAAATTCACCTCAATCAAGTGCGGCAACCAATGACCCATACTCTTCAATACAATCACTCTCAAAATTCATGATCACTGCCTCTAGTGTCTCAACACCAAGGCGCTTTTTGATTTGTACCTCAAACATACTCTCTACTCTGTAGGATATAAAAGATATCATTTGGATCTCACCACGCTGATTCATGTACCTACAAATGTTGAAAGTTGCTTCTTCATTATTTTACCTAAACTTCATCTGCCCTTTTTATATGTCAACCAAGGTGCGACCAGTAGCAAGGGATGGGCCTCCAAGAATAATAGGCACCGAAAAATCAACCTAACAGTCAAGAATAACAAAACCGGTCGGAAATATGAACAAGTCCACCTTCACTAACACATCATGAAATAACCCAATAGGCTTCTTCACTGTTCGATTGGCCATCAGTAACCACATCGCAGTGCTCTTTGGGTCACCCAAACCCAGTTTCTTATAAATGGATAGAGGCATGTGATTTATTCTTGCACTGAGATCACGTAGTGCTTTAGCAAAGTGTAACAAACCGATGGTACATAGAATAGTAAAAGCACCCAGATCTTTTTTCTTGTGCAAAAGAGACCTTGTAGCAATAGCACTACAATGTTTTATTCAGTCATCATCCTCAAAACTTACCGATATCTTCTTTGGAACCATATCTTTCATGAACAAGGCATAACCGGGCATTTGTTCAAGAGGTTCTATCAAAGGGACATTCATGGAAAGATGTTTGAAGATAGTAATAAAACATCGGTATTTACCATCCTCAGTCTTCTTCACCAATCTTTACGGGAATGGTGGTGGTGGTCTGGGAAAGGGGATCACCTTTTGGGGTATCTCTGCTTCTTTTACCATCTTATCTACCAAGTCACCATTACCTCCCACTACCTCATCATATTTTCTCATTTCATCTTCTACTATAGACGGCATATGTGGATCAATGGTTTGCTTACCCCCTTGAGTAATGACCGCCATGCAATGTCCATCATTTTTTAAATTTTGAATGGTATTGCAAGGAAGAGTACCCGGTTAATGTGGGTTCACAGTAGTAGACAATTGGGCCATTTGAAACTCAAGATGCTTGATTTAGAATGCATATGCATCCACCTTTTGCCCATATTAGCCAAATCATCTCTCAACTCCATGGCGTGCTCATCTCTAGCATCAAACCTCCTCATCATCTTTTGGGACATATCTTCAACTCGCGTCATACTACCTCCACCATTCCTAGGAGCAACTTCCCTATTTTGAGGCGTAACATAGGGCCTACTACAATTTCTGTTACCATAGTTACCCCGGTTGAAGTTGTTGTCACAATTGTAGTTTCTATATCGAACATAATGGCCCTATCTGTTGTAATTCCCATAGTTTCGCCTTGATTTCCTTGACCTTGGTGCAAATTTTCTTGATTGAAGACTTGGGCATTCAGTTGGAAGTCCCCCGACTTTCCATTCACTCCATAAGAGTCATCTTTATAGTAGTAGTCATTTGCTAGTGGTGGTAATTTTTTCAAATAATTCACCACATTTACTTTATGTGCACCCGCAGTGACATGTTTCAATACCAACCCGAGCTCAGTTCTCATTTGAGCCATCTCTTCAGGAATCTCATCTATGACTGGGTTGTGTGTAGCTTGCACTGTAGAGGTGTTTCTCCTAGTGTCCGACTTCCTAGTGCTCCAAACCTTATTGTTGCTAGAGATTTTCTCCAACTTTTCAACGATCTCTGCATACGTGCAATCACAATAAGAACCATCCACAATAGTATCAAGCACTGCCTTATTATTATCATCTTTCCCCCGATAGAAGTAATTTCAATGACTCATTATCAATGCAGTGGTTTGGGGCCCTTCTTACAAATGAGGTGAATACATCCCAAGATCTACTCAACGACTCCCTAGGAAATGCCACAAAATGGTTTACTCTATCGTTGTGGTTGAGATTTTTAGACACCGGGTAGTACCGTGTTAGGAAAACATCCCTCAACTAATCCCAAGTATGAATCAAATCATAGGTCAACTCAGTGAAACAAATTGTGGCAACTCCCGTCAGTGAAAGAGGGAACACTCTTAACCCGATGAAATCCATGTCCAAGTCTGGCCTCCCTATATAACTTTTACACACCGACCTTAGTTTGGCAATGTTATCATGTGGGTCCTCAGATCGTAGCCTCGAAAACAAACCTCTGGCAGTGAGCATCTGCATCAAGCTACTAGTTACCATGAATATGTGATCATGTTGTAGAGGAGGTAGGACAAGAGGCCCATCAGAGTAAGTGATGCTAATGTTGCCCCTATAGGACTCTTGAGGGCGTGGGGTGGGAGGTTGCCTCATCAAAGAACCATCACCAGGATTCTCCACAATCACTTGGTTGTGAGCATCAACCGGCGGAGGAATCTTATTGTTGATCCCATCACCTAGATTTGTGGGATTCCATTGGTCATTCATTCTGTGGTGTTCCTGGTTAAGTTCAGGATCAAATGGTACGATTATTTTTCCTCGGCTCCATGTACTTGGCATACAATAGAGCTAGACCTGAGACAAATAAACACGAGAGAAAAGTAAAATTAGGAAATTGTGGACTAAAATTCAGTAATTGTTCTTAAAGCTAATCTAAAAGTAACTTTCCCCGGCAGCGGCGCAAAATTTGATAAACTCAAATTACACTTCCCTAAAGAAGTATAAGAGGTCGTATCAAGTAAATAACCCAACTACTAGGTTAGGATGGATCCCACGAGGAAAATGATGTAGACTTAACTTTAATGTACGGTTACTTCTATTAAGACAAGTCCTTTTCAAAAACTAGTAATTAAAGGGGGGGTTGTAAAAAAAAGTGTTGTAATGTTATGAAGTCAAACAAGTAGCAAGAGTTAATTATTAGTGTTTATCAAGTTGTGAGTGAAACTATGGCGTAACTGTGCCCATAGGTTCATAACGCCATAATCTAAGCTATAACAGTTCTTTCATAGTGTTTTGCATGCAAAGTGATAAGTTATGTATCTCTAAATCCTTGGTCCGACATTTAGAGAATTTCACCATGTACCTTGATTCGGCTACGTGTGTCTAAGTTTGTAACCCTTACCTTTACTTCATTTTAAGCATCATATTCGATGTATTGCTTAGTTATTAATTTGAACCAATGAAACTAGCCTATATGATAGTATCCACTAAATCAATGTCAATAATTCTTTTTCGATTAACTACCCCCTTGGTCCGGCAAGTAGCAATAAGGCGACTTCTAATGCGTGCACTCGTTAAAAATACTTCTTAACAAAAGAATTATTCATGCATGCAATAACCTATTTGAGAATTGTTATTTATCTAGGTTTATTTTTTTAATGACCCATGGTTCCCACAACCCTAGTTGTGGATTTAGTTAAGCATGCTTAGAATAACACAATTCATAGTTTATAAATAATAAATCATGAACTTACTTTGACAAATTCGAAGAAAACACAGAAATTCAACTTAAAATCACTCTATGATCTTAAAAACCAAATCCAAAAATTTGAATTAATTGCAAAGACAAATCTTCAAGAACAAAAGTATGATATTAGTAAAAGAATCCAACCCCCCAAAACGAGGTTTTTCACCCTATATATAATAAAAATGAGTCCTAAATTAAAAGGAGTTTATATAAGGAAATTTTGTCCAAAACGCGACTTCAATCGATGATCCCCACAGATGGTCTGTCAATGAAACGATGGACCGTCTACTGCTTCTGTCGGTCCATACATAGCATCTTTTTTTAGTCTTCACTTTGCACCTTCTCTGAACCAATCGAAGTACCAATAGCATGGTCCGTCAATAAACTTACGGTGCGTCAATGCTTCTCGTCGTTCCATACTTAGCTTTACTTCGGCATCGTCTACTTGGAAATTCTCTAATCACATCGACATTTTGCCACGATGGTCCACCGATCTGTCGACGGACCGTCGATCCCTCTATAGCCCCACACTTTTTTAGAATTCACCGAGTTGCTTCCATATGCCTAAGCCTCCAATCAACTGTCACCACCTACGATCCGTCGATGGGACGATGGGTCGTCGATGGCTTTGTAGGTCACCTCTGCACCGATTCTTCACAACCTTCTGCATTTTCGCTTTGGACAACTTTCCTGCAAAGTGAAGACAAAACATATTAAAATTACTACAAAAGGCTCTTGACACACACCAATCTTAAGGAAAAGGCATTGAAAGTACCGTGAAACCACGGTACATCACTTACGACATTCCATAAAAATGCTTTTTGGAGGTGCTTAAAATCCAATTAATTTTGTGTACAAGAATAATTTTCAAATATTAAAAAAATTAGATAAGTTGTCAATATTTGAGGGTACTTATTCCTTATTTCCTCCTAAGTTTCTAAAGTTATTTCCTCAACATTGTTATTCTACCACAACACTTTCAACCACTTCTTTAGTCCAAATCTTTCTTACCTTCCAATCCAACATAGACACTAACAACACTTTCATAGAAACCACTTCTTTAGTCCAAATATTTCTTACCTGCCAATCCAACATAGACACTAACACCTCAACATATGACAAGTCCTTAGAGACATGAATATACTCAACAAGCATACTCCATTAAGAATTTCCAATGCACTTCTACCACATAGATACATGGAACAATGAAGGTATATGAAGCTCACAAGCCACACTACCAATCCTCTAAATAATCTTATATGGCCCTTTATACTTTGGAATCAACTTAACTTGAGTTCTCGTTCTTTGCAAATCACATGATACCCTTCCTAGAAAACATTGTAGAAAACACAATCTTGTACCTACAACTCAAAGTCTCCTAATCAAGCCTTGAAATAGAAATCTAATAGTATTCTCTATAGTCGACATAAGCATCAAAAGCCTTTCACAAACTCATGACTATATAAATAACTAAGTGGAGCATCTCTATCTCTATCACGTCTAAAAATTCCTCATGACAACAATCTCTATCGTAAAGCATCGATAAATCCTCCTGAGCATAAAAGAAACACAAAGAACGATTTATATTTATTACATACTTTAAACTCAGCTCTACAAAACGATGTATAAATTAAATTAAATGTAACCAATCCTAAATGTCCCATACCCTCTTGATTAAAAGTGTGTAAGACACACCTAGAAACAAGAATCTAAAACACAGAGCTTGTGGACTCCCTGGGACCCTACTTGCTTTTATACAAAATTTTACATGTCCCAAACTAGAGTAGGCATGATTGTCACTCGGCACCTTTATTCAATTGAGTTATTCAGTAAAACATACCAACTCAACTATGAATATAGAGTGTTGGGTAGCATAACATCTAAAATACTAAGACTGGATGCTTAAGGTCACCAGCTAAATATTGGCAAGTCATATAGATGAAAGTAGACAAGCCAAAGACAATAAACTACAAGCTAGACGGCAAGGTTAAAAATGAATATATACATACTTACATACATATATATACATGTCAACACTATGGAGACAAAGATTAGATGCTGCACAAAGAAATCTAGAACACTATGTACTATAGCCTGCGTGAGAGACATAAGCATTGATCGACACAAGGCCCCGATTATACCTGAATTGTATAATAAAGTGACATACTATGTAAGCTCCAGGAAGAATTTGAGCTTATAAACTCACAGTTAAACCTCGTATCCTAGTAGATGGGTGTATTAGAATCCCTACCTCAACCTGCATGGATGAAAAATAAATGCGTCCTAGGAAACTGGATGTCAGTATGAATAAAAATGCACTGGAATGTATGGCAGAAATACAATAATCAATAGTTGTTTGTAAAAAGGGTAAAAAAGATACTTCCTCAAACAGAAACTTTGGAAGCCTCTAAGGTTGTCATCATCAAGCCATATATAAATTAAATATGCATGGTTTCTCTCATAATCGTATGTCATGAATATATATATATATATATATATATATATATATATATATATATATATATATATATATATAATACTCAAATACATGTCATACCTAATAAGGTGCTAGCAATGGTGGTGCCTCCAGTAGCAAACCGGGATCATACTCGCCAACTTGTGGCCATTTGTGTCTCATAAGTATAGATATAGGCAATAGGTCCCATACCTTCTGACTATATCTCAGAACTAGAATACATAGCATGTAATGTCATGCATACATAATGAATTTGTGTTACCTGAATCATGTATCCAATCTTGGCACATTGGTACTTTGGTCCTCATAATATTGTTATCACTTTCCTATCACATGTAAATGTCTTATATAACCATATGATTGTAGATTAAAGTAGAACACTTAATCAATTTACAAAAGGTAAGTTAAACCTGTGAATATTCATAAAAGCTTAAAGTTCTTCACTAAGTATCCATAAATGTTCCTTAATAGTTTGTAAAGGAAAGTATTTCAGAAAAACCCGTACATTAGTAGTTTAATCATACGATTTACATTTATGAGTTTTGAAGGTCAACACAATATTTTAATGTTTTTCAAATAAAATTAATAAGCGAGGAAGGAAGACTAATTTCAAATTCATATTGTCCATCCCTAAATATTTTTAAGTTACTACACCTAAAAAAGAACAAGAACTTCTAAACATGAACCTATACTCAAGAGAATCAACAAAATGACATAAAGATGATGAATACCTATCTAACCGAATGAGTGGAATAACAACATGATAGAGTCATAAAAATACACCAGCTGTAATCTCATTGCTTTTCAGAAAAGGTTGTTCGAGCAATAGAGTAGTAAAACAATATTTGACGATTTAGGATTCCAAAATTTGTTATCAAAGGAAGTATAGTGTTTACCCTTAACATTCCTCGATTCTGGGTCTTGTTGTATCAATATGGATTCTAGACCTTCCTTACAGTATGTAGTTTATAGAAAATCATGTCACACAACCATTACAGGCAGAATATTAGCATGTCGGGGTCAAAGTATCAATTTAGAGCTCACTAGTAGAGTGATTATCTCACCAAACCATTTTTAAATGTATGCTTCATTACCTTCTCTTATCCAAATTACAATCCCAAATTAATGACATAACATACATTTTTTATGTAGCTATTAACAAGTGGAGACCTACACAATAATCAACAACAACCAAATAGAGTGTGCCTGCACAACAATAAAAACTCGACGTATACCACACCCTTCTTTTCCAACCCAAAAATAACCATAACAAAATCCTAACCACGAATCTTAAAACTATTAAATCCATAAAATAATATATGTAATGCAGTCCTATAATTGTTCAATATAACCATAATAACTTGTACTCGCCGTTCCAATCATCATCTTATACGTTCGTCCAACAATTACATTTAGAGTCATGTCTTTCTCTTCATAAGAAATAAGAGTTTTAAAGGGCACAACCTTAACTTAAACATGATGGACCTTAAATTACTTTAAGATGTATCGTTAATAACAAACAGTCTCCCTAACACACAAGATGTTGAACTAAGAAGAAACAATTTTAAAATTGCAACGCAAAAATAGAACCAACATTATACTAATTTATCCAAATATGATTTTCCAGCCGTCAATTCATGTTCTTGCCTATATAGCATAGCTCTAACTTGAATTCACTCAATTAAATAAAGGGTGAGAATTATTACCTTCGAACAGAAGCAACACCGCATAAAAAAAGAGACTCCTTCACCATGAAGAATGCTCTGAATCATAACAAACAAGGAGGAAAGAAGTAACACAGTCTCTGTGAACACTCCGAGGGTGAAACCACGTTGAATTCTTGTAGATTTTTGCTTGTATGATTGGGGAACCTTTAGAGAGAATTTTGAAATGTTTTCTTATTATTTTTGTCAAAAATAATGATTTTAAACGAAGGAGAAGTAATATATTATAAAGCTACAGCGACATAGGAGCTAGGGGCCCATCTTCACATACCTTCTTGTGCAAACTCAATAAATTCTGAATATCTCTCAATTCTAAAGTGGTATAGACAAATAATTTAGTGTATTAGAAAATAGACTCGTAGACCTTCGATTTCATTTATTGTGTTCTACAAAAGCTATATATATTGTTAGAAAAGCTCCAAGACCATTAACCCAAATTTCAAAAGGTTTAGTAAAGAAACTTACTCTAACTTTTGTCAACTTTAATTTCCCAACAATCTTGATTTCAAAACTTAACTTGCGATCATTGGGCGACTATATCACCTTATGAAAAATCCTTTTTAGCATACAAGACACATTTTGTCTTATCTCCAAAGGTATTGGTCAACTTAAACGTTCTTTAACTCGAACTTGTTCAAGCTAATCCTTGACCCATAACATTAGTCTAATTGTTTGGTGTTTACCTCCCCTTTGAAACCTTATTCTACTTAAATGATACAGCAGTTCATATATGACACATATTATGAGACAGAATCATGGGGTCTCACAGTATGCGAAAGTTTGTCACCTAAAAAAATCCTTGTATAGTTTGAAACGAAATGGGCATGGTTGGTTTGGATAATTTAGTGAACAGTTCAAGATTTTGGTTGAAAAGAGTATGTGTGACCACTTAATATTTTATATATAATTAAAAATTGTCATTATTCTTCTTCTAGCTTATCCTAATAACATTGTTATAATAGGAAGTTATTATATGATGATTTCTTCACTTTGGTCATTCTTGCATACTAAATTCTAGAAAAAAGACGGTACAAATAACATATTTCATCGAAGTAGTTGTAACTAGAAGCAAGAAGGAAATCTTCAAGTCTGATAAAAAGTATGTCCTTGATCTACGTGCAAAAACTTGAAAGCCAACAACTAACACACCTCCGAAATTCCATGACCTATACTAGAGCCTTATATGTTGAGTAATGATTTTAGACCTAAATAAGTGGAAATAACCTGTTTGAGAAGTATTGGGGCCATATCATTAAAGAAAGTTCTTGACATCCGAAAACTAGTTAAATTCATCTAGTAGACGTCCCTATGTTTGGTGAAGGTTTCGAAGGGTCATATGAAGTCAAAACTTGTAAAACGACTTCATATAGGTAAAATATAGTATATAGGGTCAAAACGTACAGTCATGACACACCATGGACCACCGAAAGGATACTTGGGGAGGAACCAAAGACTGGCGAGCAGGCAGGATTTAAGTGGCTGTTGCGCGATGCGCAACCATCACGCAAGGATCCTAACTTAAACTCATGATGAGGGGACTACAATAAGTCCACTTTATAAACCCGGATTTTAAAAATAAAATAGTGAAATTAACCCTGCGATGCGCAACCACTTCCCAGATTACTAAAAGTAGTATTTTAAACATTTTGACTTCACAAAAATAACCATCTAATTTAGGGGTCTTTTGGGTAATTTAACTGGTTACGATATAAGATCATAGGGTCACTTTTTGGTCAATTTTAACACCCAAATCAAGTCTCAAAATTTAAAATCAAAAATCACTCTCATCTCTTACAAATTCTCTCTTCCTGCAAACCTCCATTGAAGACCAAAGGAGATCCAAGAAGAAGACCAAGCATTCAAGGTTCCAACCCAATTTAGTGGTTTATCATCTCTAATTTATGGTTTCATTCACTCTTGGGATTCCTTCCCCAAGAGGTCCCCCCAAAAGATTATATCTAAATCCCCTAATCTAGGTTTTTCTTCTATACATGAGTCTTCTTTGAAAAACAAAATTATAAACAATTGTGATAAATTATGATGAATTAATGTTATTTAATTACATATTTATGGTTAGTTGATGATTTCCTATGATATTTCCTTATAACCATGTCTTTCCCCGAATTTCATGAAAACCTTGAATAGATATTTTGAATTATGAAAAGTATGAACATGTAGATTGACTACAATGTTGTTAATTAAATAAATTGCTTCTTGAATTTACCTCTTTTACATAATTGGTTATGTATTCTTTGTAATGGAAGTGTGAAGGCTCTTGAAATGGCAATGATGCATGTTTATTGGTTCTTCTTAAATTCAATTGCAAAGTATGAGTTAATTTGATAGCAATGCCTCTATATCAATTATGTGGTTGTGATGTTGATGCTAGGTACTCCTCATCCTTAACCCTAAGACATGGAATTAGACATGAATTATGCATGTATGTTACTATATGAATATTATATGATTGAAAGTTGTTTCTCATGATTATATTAAAGTTTTAAGTGAAAGTTTACTCACTTATGAAGTGTTGTCCAAATTGAAAGGATTGTTCTCACTTGTGATGTCGTATGAGCTAGATAAGATAAGATGTTTGCAAAGTGGTCTAGAAGAGACTAATGTGAACTTGTATGATGAAATAATATGATTACTAAAGAGAATGATTGCTTAGCATAGAAAAGCATGTAAATGATATGGAGGTCTCGCGTTTAGTAAGTCCGGCCTTCCACATGGTTTTACTCACGTTACTAAGTCCAAATTATCTAGTTATGTGTTGTATCATGCGACGGAAACCTTTACGTATAGTAATTCAAGGTTTCTTGACACAATCTCCTTTTCCCTTAACTAAGTGAAAACATAGGACTCTAGCTTAGTGGATCACCCTAGATAGCTCCGTACGAATGGTTACACCTTAGGCAAGTGTTAACCCTCACTTTTAGGTGTGGGAGTAGAACAATGGATTCCGTGTAGCTCACATGGTCTCATATTGGTTGTTGCACTTATATCCCTAATGTAAAAGTAAATGAATGAGCTAAGTATGTAACTCTTTTTAGGGTTGTCTTAGAGGCTACTACATAGGGTAAGTGACGATATGGGACTTCTCTTACTCATTACACATGTGGGATCCTAAGGGACAAGTCTAGTAGTGTTTTTTTATGATTATGATTTTGATTATGTTGATAAGCTATGAGTAGTATTGATATCATAATCATGTTATATATGAGAACATGTTGCATGTAAGAAGTGTGTTTCTTAATGTGATAATTAGCTCTGGATAGGGTTATGGGGCTTTATTATTGGAATAGCACAAGGGTTACTTGAGTTACATATTTGTTGATATGATTATGAGGTTCCTTATATGTGTCTATTAAATTGTTGGACATTATGCATATCTTTGAGAAAATTGTGTCTTTTTCCTATGCATTAATAATTTTTATGCATAGGGACCACACTTAGTACATGTGTTTTGTACTAACCCATATTTCTCCTTTTTCCCCCAAACATTTTAGGTTCTGGCCATTGAAGAGATTTGTGGTCATTAAAGAAGAAGAATTGGCTTTTTCCTAAGTAAATTGGTGAGTCCTCATGAGTTTCAAGGAAATAACTACTCATCAAGCCTAATTAGTTTTATCTATGTTTTGATACAATTATTCCATTCTCATGTTGAGACGCCTATATGGGCATATTGTAATAGACTAAGGTCTATGCCCAAACTATTGTGAGTCGTTCCTTAGATGGTTAAATGTGAGACAAACTATTGGACTATGTTGTTGTTAAATGTTAAGTGAGAAGCCTATTTAAGTTTCATAAGTGAGGGGTCTATGTAAACCCCATATGTTATATGCCAGAAGTCTAAGTATACTTTATTATATGGAAAATTTTTAATTTTTCCGTGTTTCTTTACCTATGATGTGCTATGACGAATGCTAAGGGCATGTCTTAGTCCTCGTAGAGGACGACAACGCCGGTTATGCCTAGGGGTTACTTTGGGTTGTAACAAACTTGCTACCAGAGCATGAGGTTGAGTAATCTTAGGATTGTCTTACTAAACCATATCTATGTAGTTCCTTATTCATAATTGTGAAGCGTGCCACAATTATGAATGACAGACTATGTGATGCTTAGGAACTTCACTATCTTGTTATTCCTTAGTCGTGCCTAAAAGTCTTAGCTCTATTTAGTCCATTTCTTCTGATCTCTTTTCTGTTCTTATAGGCAATGAATAAAAGAAGTAACAATGCTCTAAGAGCCGAAGAGGAGAATTTAAATGAGATGGTTCCCCCTCAAACTCCTCAAAATCCTTAAGTTCCTATTGAAGAATGAACTATGTCTAATGTTGAGATAAGGTCGGATATTCATATCTTGACTTAAGTGTTGGTTACCAAAGTTGCTAAGGATGCAAGGGTTCTAGTGAATCCCAATGCGAATAGCACCGCTCCAAGGATTAGAGATTTCACAAGGATGAATCCCCCTACTTTCTGTGGTTCTAAGGTGGAGGAGGACCCACAAGGTTTCATTGATGAAGTGTTCAAAATTGTTGATCCTATGGTTGTTTCATCTCAAGAAAAGGCAAAACTATCCGCCAACCAACTTTAAGATGTGGCTCAAGTATGGTATGATCAATCGAAGGATGAGAGGTTGGTTATAGAAAGTCAGATTACTTGGGGAGCTTTCAAGACTGCTTTCCTTGATAGGTTCTTTACCTTGGAATTGAGGGAGATAAAAATGTAAGAATTCATCAACCTTCGTCAAGGGGGTATGAGCGTGAAGGAGTATAGTCTCAAGCTCACTCAACTATCAAAACATGCTCCTACTATGGTTGCGGATTTGAGGGCTAAGATGAACTAATTTGTCAAAGGGATACCCGATCTTGTGGTTAATGAGTGTAGGTCGGCTATGTTGATTCCTAGCATGGACATTTCTAGTATCATGGTTCATGCCAAACAAATGGAGGAGCAAAAGCTTAAGAAAGTTAGTAGAGAGTTGAAGAAGGTAAGAACCGGAGATGGGAATTCTTCCAAGACTAAATTTGAGGTGCAAGACAAACCACGGTTCAAAAGGAGGTTTTCCAACCAAGTCCAACCTAATGCTCCAAGGGTCAACAAGAGTAAGGTGTCTACTCTGAAGCCCCAAGAGGGTAAAGGTGGCGGTTCTTATGTTTAGAAGCCTCATTGTTCAAAATGTGGTAGAAAAAATGTTGGTAAGTGCCTAATTGGCACGAGTAATTGCTATGGTAGTAGAAAGAGTGGTCAGAAGAAGAGAGATTGACCTATGACGAAGTCTTAAGGAAGGTAAAAATGCTCAAGCACAAGCTAGTACCCCAAATCTGAATGCTCCTAAGAAGAATCACTTTTATGCTCTCCAATCCGGAGGTGTTCAAGAGACTCATCGGAAATAGTTACCAGTATGTTAGAATTATTTTCCTTTGATGCATATGCTTTGTTTGATATGGGAGCTACATTGTCATTTGTGACCCCTATTGTAGCCATAAAATTTTAAATATTACCCGACATATTGGACGAACCTTTTTCGGTTTCTACCCTGGTGGGTGATTCTGTGGTGGCTGAAAGAGTCTATAATGGTTGTCTTATTTCCTCGCCCAATAAAGTTACATTAGTTGACTAAATACAACTTGATATGCTAGATTTTGATGTCATATTAGGAATAGATTGGTTGCATGTTTGCTTTGCCTCTATTGAATGTAGGATAAGGGTAGTTAAATTTCAATTTCCAAATGAACCCATTTTTGACTGGAAGGGAGGAATCTCAAATCATAGGGGAAAGATTATTTCGTATCAAAAAGGTTACAAATTGATTGCGAAGGGTTATCTCTATCACATAGTAAGAGTTAGGGATCTTGAATCTGATGTCGCTCTAATAGAATCGGTACTAGTAGTGATGGAATTTTTGGAGGTCTTTCTTGACGATCTTCCCAAAATTCCTCCCAAACAGGAGATTGACTTCGGCATAGATTTATTGCCGGATACACAACCTTTTTCAATCCCTCCTTATCGGATGTCCCCCGACCAAATTGAGAGAACTAAAGGCTCAACACAAAGATTTGCAAGATAAGGATTTTATTCAACAAAGAATATCTCCATGGGGTGCCCTGGTATTGTTTGTGAAGAAAAAGGATGGGTCTTTGAGAATGTGTCTTTATTATTGTAAATTGAACAAAGTAATTATAAAGAATCATTACCCATTCCCTAGGATTTATGACTTGTTTGATCAACTCCAAGGAGTGAGTTACTTTTCCAAGATTGACTTGAGTACGGGTTATCATCAACTTAGAGTGAGGGTGGTTGATATTCTAAACATGGCATTCCGAACAAGAAATGTCACTTTGAATTCCTAGTGATGTCATTTTATATAACTAATACCTAGGTGACTTTCATGGACCTTATGAATCAAGTTTTTAGAAAGTATCTTGTTTTATTTGTGATTATCTTTATCGATGATATTTTCATATACTCAAGGAATGAGGATGATCATATGAGTCATTTGAAGATAGTGTTGCAAATTCTCAAGGATAACCAACTTTTCTCTAAATTTAGTAATGTGAATTTTGGTTGAAGTCGGTTGCATTTCTTGGCCACATTGTCTCTAGACAAGGGGTAGAGGTTTATTCGAGGAACACGGAAGTGGTCAAGATTTGTCCAGAAACTGTGAATCCTACTGACATCCAAAGTTTTCAAGGATTGGCCGGTTACTGTAAGAGGTTTGTTCATGTACTTTTGTCCATCGCATCCCCATTAGCGTCTTTGACCCAAAAGAAATCCAAGTTCGAATGGTCGGAACCATGTGAAGAGAGTTTCCAATTATTGAAAGATAGAGTCACCTTCGCTCTGGTATTGACTTTACTGGAGGGTACCGATGGGTTTGTGGTTTATTGTGAGGCCTTCCGAGTGGGTCTAGGGTGTGTGCTTATGCTACATGGAAAATTAATAGTGTATGCCTATAGGCAAGTCAAGTCTCATAAGAAGAATTATCAACTCATAAACTTGAACTTGCAATCGTGATTTTTGCATTGAAAATTTGGAGACATTATCTATATGGGGTACATATTGATGTATTCACCGATTACAAGCGTTCATAATATGTGTTTACCCAAAAATATTTGAACATATGCTAAAGAAGATGGTTAGAACTTTTAAAGGACTATGACATAATGTCCTTTATCATCGTAGAAAAGCTAATGTGGTAGCGAATGTCTTGAGTAGAGTGTCCATGGGGATCGTGACTCATGTGGTTGATGATAAGAAAGAGTTAGTAACAGAGGTTCATAGGTTGTCCCGATTGTGTGTCTAACTAGAAAACTCTCCAAAGGGTGGTTTCATAGTTCACCACAACTCCGAGTCGTCTTTAGTGGTTGTGGTGAAATCCAATGCTTAGGCCCCAAGGAAGATTGTGATTACCGGATGTGGATGAATTAAGGGAATTGATCATGAAAGAGGATCATGGCTCCTGATATTCCATTCACCCAGATGCCATAAAGATGTACCACTACTTACGAAAATCTTATTGGTGGCATGGTATGAAAAGGGACATAGTGGATTTTGTTGGCAAGTGTCTGAATGGACAATAAGAAAAAGTGGAACACCAAAGGCCGGGTGGCTTTACTCAACATATAGATATTCCCACATGGAAGTGGGAGGATATTAACATGGACTTCATAGTTGGGTTGCCTCATACTCAAAGGAAACACAACTCGATATGGGTCATTTTGGATAGATTGACTAATTAAATACACTTTCTTCATGTCAAAGTCACTTATTCAGCGAAAAATATGCCAAGTTATACCTCAAGAAAATATTGAAGCTACATGGAGCCCCTTTATCCATCGTTTCGGATAAAGGCACTCAATTTGCCACCCACTTTTGGAAGGCTTTCAAAAGGTTGATTGGTACCAAAGTGAAGCTTAATAACACCTTTCATCCCAAGATATATGGTTAGGCAGAACGCACTATTCAAACCCTAGAAGATATGTTGAGGGCGTGCGTTATCGACTTCACAGTAAGATTGCGCGCAGGCAGGATTTTCGTGGCTGTTGCAAAATGCACAGCCATCACGCAGGGATCCTAACTTTCCTTGCGACGTGATTCCTACTCGACGTCTACTTCCTCAACCCGGATTTCAAAAATAAAATGTGAAATTAACCCCACGAAGCGTAGCCACTTCCCATATTCGTAAAAGTCGTATTTTAAACATTTTAGCTTCACAAAAAGACCCATTTATGTCAGGGGTCTTTTGGATAATTTAATGGGTGACTATATAACGTCTTATGGTATCTTTAGGTCAATTTTAACACCCAAATCAAGTCTTTAAAGTTTAAATAGAAAATCACTCTCATCTATCCCAAATTCTCTCTTCCTCCAAACCTCCATTAAAGACCAATAGAGCTCCAAGAAGAAGATCAAGCCTTCAAGTTTCCAACCCAATTTCATGGATTATTATCTTTAATTTATTGTTTTTACACTCTTGGGATTCCTTTTCCAAGAGGTCCCTCCAAAATATGATTTCTAAATCCCCCAAATCTAGGTTTTTCTTCTATACATGGGTCTTCTTTGAAAAACAAATTATGTATCAAGTGTGATGATTTATGATGAATTAATGTCATTTAAGTACATATTTATGGTTATTTTATGATCTTCTATGTCATTTCCCTAGACCCATGTCTTTCCTCGAACTTCATGAAAACCTTCAATTGATATGGTGAATTGTGAAAAGTATGAACATGTAGATTGACTACATTGTTGTTAATTATGTAATTGCTTCTTGAATTTACCTTTTTTTATGTAATTGGTTATGCATTCTTGGTAATGGAAGTATGAAGGTTCTTGAAATGGCAATGAGTTATGTTATTGGTTCTTCTTAAATTCTATTGCGAAGTATGAGTTAATTTGATAATAATGCTTCTATGTCAATTGTGTGGTTGTGATGTTGATGCTAGGTACTCCTCATCCTTAACCGTAAAACATGGAATTAGACATGAATTATGCATGCATGTTATTGTATGAAAATTATATGATTGAATGTAGTTTCTCATTATTATAATAAAGTATTAAGTGAAAGGTTTACTCACTTGTGAAGTGTTGTCCAAATTGAAAGGATTTCTCTCATTTGTGATGACCTATGAGCTAGATATGATAAGATGTCTACTTAGGGGTCTAGAAGAAACTAATGTGAACTTGTATGATGAAATAATATGATAACTAAAGGGAATAATTGCTTAGCATTAAAAGGGCATGTAAATGCGATGGAGGTCTCACGTTTAGTAAGTTCGGCCTCCCACATGGGTTTACTCACATTAATAAGTACGGATTCCCTAGTTATGTGTTGTCTCATGCGATGCAAACCTCAAAGTCTAGTAAGTCAAGATTTCTAGCAACAATTTTCTTTACCCTTAACTAAGTGCCCACATAGGACTCTAGCTTAGTGGATCCACCTAGATAGCTACGTACGAATGGTTAAACCATAGGCAAGTGTTAACCCTCTCTTTTCGGTGTGGGAGTAGAACACCGGATTCCATGTCACTCACATAGTCTCATGTCGGTTATTGAACTTATCCCCTAATTTAAAAGTAATGATTAAGTTAAGAATTTGTACTTTTATTAGGGATGTCATAAAGGCTACTACATATGGTAAGGGAGGGTATGAGACTTCTCTTACTCATTGCTCATGTGGGATCCTAAGGGATGGTTCTAGTAGTGCTTTTTTATGATTATGATTATGATTATGATTATGACTATGTTGATAATCTATGAGTAGTATTTATATAAGAAGCATTTTATATGTTAGAATATGTTGCATGTAAGAAGTGGGTTCCTTAATGTGATACTTAGCTTTGGATAGGGTTATTAGGCTTTAGTCTTGGCATTGCGCAAGTGTTGCTTGAGTTACATATTTGTTGATATGATTATGAGGTTCCTTATATGTGTATATTGAATTGTTAGACATTATAAATGACTTTGAATAAATTGTGCCTTTTTCTCATGTGTTATTGATTTTTATGCATAGGGACCATACTTAGTACATGTATTTTGTAGTAACCCATATTTCTCCCTTTTCCCCCAAACATTTTATATTCGGGACATTGAGGAGATTCGTGGTCATTGAAAAAGAGGACTTGGCCCTTTCCTAATTCAATTGGTGAGTCTTCATGAGTTCCAAGGATAGAACCACTCATCAAGCTTTATTAGTTTTGTCTATGTTTTTAGACAATTATTACATTCTCATGTTGAGACTTCATTGTATCCTATATGGGCATATTGTAATAGACTAAGGGATATGCCCAAACTATTGTGAGTCAAACTTTAGATGGTTAAATGTGAGGCAAACTATTAGACTATGTTGTTATTAAATGTTAAGTAAGAAGGCTATGTAAGCTTCATAAGTTAGAGGACCATGTAAACCCCATATCCTATATATGAGAAGTACAAGTATACTTCGTTATGGAGAAAATTTTTAATTTTTCCATATTTTCTTTACCTATGATGTTCTATGAACGCTAAGGGCTTGTCTTAGTCCTCGTAGAGGACTACGATGCTGGTTACGCTTAGGGGGTACTTTGGGTTGTAGCAACAACCAAACTTTGTAAAAATTTGATGGTTTCTAATATGAATCTAACAAGTGATGATAGAAGTCCCTTTGATGAGCTAGAGATAAATAAAAAGTGGAGGTTAGTAGGGAAATTAATTTATTTTGTCATTGTAACGCGTCCGATGTTGGTTTCGCAGTAATTAGTGTGAGTTAATTCTTATCTACGCCTACACTCGAACATTGAAAAGCCTTAGAGCAGATCCTACATTACTTGAAAAGAGCCATTGGAATTTGATTTTCATATGGTAACCATAACATACTTACATTGAATGTTTTGTTGATGTTGATTGGGATGATGTAAAACCAATAGATTATCTACTACTGGTTATTGTGTCTTTGTTCATGGTTATTTGGTGTAACACCTCAAACCTAACATACCTTGACTAGAAAAAATTTGGTGAACCACGGAAGGGTTCACGTACCATGAGAGGATGCACGATTCGTCCACCTGCTCGTGGTTAACACCCACTCAGAAGTAGTGGACCAAAAGACCTTTTACTGGTCATGGATCTCCACACGAGCTGTTTGAAGGCTCATGAAGGTGAAAAAGAGCCACCAACGCTTAGGGACCAGACCGCGGAGCCCACCACGAGTCGTGGTCTTTATGACTGGGCATGGAAGGGTTCATCATTCGTCAACCAGTAGACCCCAGCCTAAGTGAAAAACCACGGCAACCTTCACGGTCCGTGGTACTTCACACATTCTGTGAAGTGAAACGCGTAAGGGATTTCCAGAACCAGTAGACAGTGGTCAACAACCACGACCCACTTTACAGGTTGTTTTCCCTTTGACGGTCCATCAGTGCCGCTGTTGCCGACCCTCTTCATCTATTAAGTTAGGGTCATTTTGGTCTTTTCCTATGCATTGGGCATTCAAACTACGTCATTTATCACCTAAACAACATCGTTTTACTCATTTTATGTCAAATAAGCTAGTCAGAACCTACCTAAAATATTGTTCTCCACACAATAATCCAGAACCAGAGCAAGAAAAAGAGGAAAAGTTGACAGATCTCTCAGGAACACGCAGAAATTTTTTTTTCAAAATTGATTTCAAAATCTCCTCTTTCATAATTTAAAACCCACATTACATCACATAACTTCAAAAACATGGAAACTACATGGGTTCATGTGGGATCATCATTAAAACATGAGACTAAATCAATTCATGCATAAGAGATCATAAATCAATCAATTGAATCGATAATCAAGAAAATTCACAACATTGAAGAAAATTGTAACTCAGATGGGAATTTCAAACTTTGAAAATTGGAGAATTTGGAGACTCTATGGATGAAAAGGCTCCATTGATGAAAATTATCATACCTCAATGCCAATTACTTAAATTCAATGGAGGAATTGGAGTATCGGCTTGGAACCCTAGGTTGAACCCTTCTTCTTCAAGCATTTCAAGAGAGAAATATTTCTAAGAGAAAAACTTGCTCTTCTTTTTGGTAGTTTTAGAGAATTACTTGAATGGGTTAAATTTGGGGTTAACTATTCTTATATAGGGGTTCTAGGTATGGGTAAAACGAATAGTATTTACATACAATAATTAGAAAAAGACCCAAAAGACCTTGACTTTCAGCTGACGTGACCACCCTATGGAAGTGTTCACGGCTCATGTAATGTACCACGGCTCTTTGTGTCCACTGCCGTCCTTGGGTAATGGCCCACCTGAAAGGTGGCCATCCACCACGATCACCTTCACACCTTGTGAGGCCTTCCACGGGCCGTCAAAGGATCGTTAGAGAGGAGCCCTCCAGGACAGATTTTAGAATTCTTATACTAGTACCACTACGGGGCGTGAAGCTCACGACCAGCCATGATCTCCCTTCGTGGGAGGAAGACCTACAGGGAAGATCCTAGGCATCTTCACGATCCCTTTAACGGACTGTAATCCTCTGAACGAACAGTCTGGGGCACCGTGAGGAGTTCCATCGCCCACCTTTGGCTTGTGAGTTTCCCACTTGACTCTTCTTAGTTCTAATTAAATCCAAGGTGTCACAAGAATATAACATCATTATCCTTCATCAACTCTATCCCATTTCCTTTCCACAAATTCAATATTTTTAACATGAAAATATGTTATAGGCTAAGGTATTCAATCATTACTCCACATCAACTCTTTACAAATAATGCCTTCATATTTCAACTCCAAAAACCACAATAGCCAACTCCAAGTCATGCATATGATACTTCTTCTCAGGTACTTTCAAGAATAGGAATAGTTGTCAACACTTTGACTTATTGAAGTTCTTCTCATATTTTTCAAACCAAAGGAAATTCAAATCATTCTAAGTTAAGTGGGTCAAATGAAAAATAATAGAGGTTAATACCTTCAGGAACCTGTGTTAATAACTAACTTAACCCACAAAGCTACAAATCCCTATCATGGAAGTGGGTCTAATCCAATTCTTAATCGTCAAAATCATTTGCAGGTCTGCCATAGCCTATTATTTTAAAACAACGTTACACAAAACATACTATGAAAACAACAAAAATTCCCTTTATAATTTTGTTATAATTTGAAATAATGATTTTACAGTTGACGAACAAAATTATCATGTGATGTGTCAATTGTCTATGAGATGTTAAAATAATAATTGTAAATGAGTAATTTATACAAAGTAATATTCATAACTAAGTCATTTAGAACTTCTGTTAGACCAAAGGGAGCCCTTGAGCAAAAATTTTAATTCACTGGCTGATTGGTGAAAACTTTTTCTATATCTTATTTATGGGCTAACTTGGGCCAAGAATATCCCTCAATATAGAGGGACCACAACCTATAAAAATGAAGATATGATAATTTAATTTCTTAGTCCCAAAGTTGTCTCACCGTTTGATGATGTTTGTGATTTTTTTGAAGCAAAGAACTTGATGATTCTTATAGTTTCTTGAAAGTAAAGATAATGTTGATAAGGTATGAGTCTAAGGCCTCCTTTTTTCCATTGAGATAAAGAGGCCTGAATCTGAATACATATTTAAATATTAAGATTTACATATAAATATGAATGTTTTGATCTGGATAAACATTTCAATATTAAGAGGTGCTCTCTAAATCTGAACACTAAATAATTAATATTGTTTGTTGTTAATATCTGATGTAGAAGTGAAATTAAACATTATATTAATAAAATATTGTATATTTTTCATTCCAAAAAATATACAACTTTTTATTTTCAAAAAACGTTTTAAAAGTTTAGATAATCATGATTTGGAGTACTATTTTTTAATTAAAAACCCTTGATCATTATCAATACACTAAAAATATTATTGCAACCAGTGTTCTTGACACACATCAATACATGAAAATTATTAATATAAAAAAATTACATAAAAGGATTTATGAAAACTTATCAGTTGGGGAAAATAGTGTTTGATTGAGAAAAGTGAGAAAGAGAGTTTTTAGTTATGAGATAAAAAGGCACATCGAAAGAAGAGAAGTTATGATTTATTATTTGATAACTATAAAATGAGTATGAATGTTGTTAAAAGTCTCCAACAGATCTGATTTATTCAGACCTCTTCAGACTCTGTAAGAAGTTTTTTAAAAAATCAAACAAATGAACTTAATGGGCTATTTCTTAAATATTCAGATTCAGACTTAAAAATCAAACGTACTTAATGGGATGAATCTAAATGATTAAGAATTAGACATATATTAAGTGCAAATAAATGAGGCCTGAGGATCCTTTTGTGATCATTAATGGGAAATTTTAAGATTATTTCGACGAGTTATGTCTGTAGTGGAAAATCTGTCATTTTAGATAACGTATGAACTATGTTAGGTTCTTTTGAATAGTGTATTTATATTGTTTGTAAAGCTTAGAATATAGATAGGAATTATTATAAAGAAAATTTTAGCATTTGATGGTTCGTTTGTGCGGTATGTTCATGCAAAACTCTCTTCTTCATATTGTGAGAAAACTATATGCGCAACGAAAGCATATAAAGATCTTTATTTCTTACACGAATAATATATAACCAAATCGTTTATACTAGAACACATAAATTTTATCAAATCAAGTTTTATAAATATCTCTGTAGCGTGAGCAGACACCTTCAAGCGAATCAGCCAGTTAGACAGACTTTCAAGTGAATCTACAAGATAGACACTAGTTATGATCTTCTACATTAGTCCCAAGTTTTCATCCAAGCTCTCTCAATACTTGGGTGAGCAAGCATGAATGGAAACCTTATTCCTCTAGAGATTTCTTCCTAATTCAAAAAGAACTAGAAAACGTAGTTTTTCTAGAAGACTAGAAAAAATCATATTATTCTTCATTTTTCAATAGAAATAGGATTATGAGTTCTAGTTCAATATGAGCACTATAATGACCGGATAATTAATTACTAAGGCTTCCTTTTATGAAAATAATTTTAAATAATTAATTTTAATTATTCTTACCATAAATTACAAATCATTCCAATAGATTCGTAATTGCACTACTCTATCAATATTTCGTAATTCCCCATTAAACACTTATGTAATTCCCCATGTTAAGATTTCAATTACTAATCAATAAATTAAATTGCTGACGAATTTAACTTAATGATGAATTTCTTTTAGAGCACTGCTTAACTTATTTCATGTGTCGAATTCATATATCCACTTGCAAGGTTTGACACGAAGAAAACTTATAATTTTCTCAAAAAGGAATATCAATCAATCTCTATAACGAGACGTGGATTCCATCAACTAACTTATTATTTTACCAATATATATTATTATTATCCAACTTACTAGGCATATTAAACTATCTCAAAATCTCACCTTTTCATAAATCAAAATAATAATTAATATATACATCATAATAATTATATCAGCATTAAGAATATAAGTGCATTTAAGAGTTTTAAAAATATGTTTTTGTCAGTCAGTCTAAAGCAACTATCTCTACTCGATCTCGTTCAATAGAAACAAATGTACTAGCACAAGATGTTGGAACTAGACCGTTCTCATAATCAGGATAAAATTATATATAATCTTGTGCTACATTCGTACCTGAAGAAATTTCCGATTTTCATCCTAGATTGTGTAAAAAAAACTTTATACTTATAAGAAACAATGATAAAATATTTTGTGTATAAGCTAAAACTCTGCACACTAAATCATCTACTAT
The DNA here is from genome assembly GCA_027789145.1 of Solanum arcanum. Classification (NCBI taxonomy): domain Eukaryota; kingdom Viridiplantae; phylum Streptophyta; class Magnoliopsida; order Solanales; family Solanaceae; genus Solanum; species Solanum arcanum. The sequence continues at coordinate 34,219,322 of CM050941.1, read as the reverse complement.
ATAAGTCATAAACACCATAAAAGAATATATGATCTACTAAAACTAGGCAAAAATTTGTTCAATAATAGATATTATTTCTTAACATATGCTTAATAGTATATATCTCAACAATCTCCCACTTAGACTTTTAACAATCACAATTGTTATAATGTACTATATCTAAATTCACGGTTGATAGTATATACCCTAACTATCTCCCATTAGATATTTAATCTAAAAAATTGTTAGAATACTATGTCTAAATACATGATTAATAGTACATACCCTAACAATATCCCACTTAGACTCTTAACTATGCATTAACAACTTTCACGGGCATCCCTTTATTTTTTTTGTCGAAACAAAATCTAACAATCTATTTTCTCATGCAATTTTATCTAGTAGTGTTTCGTCGTAACAAATCAATTTTGTACTAAATCTTGAGAAACCTTATCATGAACCCTCCAAGAGTTTAACTCTTTTCTAGAGTGCAATTCTTTTCAAGATCTCTAACATAAAAGGCCTCTCAAACATACAAAACAAATTAATCTTCATTTGATTCTTCCACTACGACTAAGTACTACTATTATAATCATACTTTTATATTCTTGAGTAATAATATTTTCGTCAAAATATTTTGATATTGAAAGATTAACAACTTTTCATGAAGTGTTCTTTTAATTTTCTCAACATCACTTCCACTACTTGAGATAGTAGTTTTCTTAAATCTAGTAGCATATCTCCCACTACTTGAGATAGTAATTTCCTTTTGTCTAGTAACGTTTCTACCACCACTAAAAAGCAATGGAATGTAAATTCTGACATGCCCATTAGATGTTCTTGATCGTATGATTTTATAATTGACTTATTTGTCATTTCTTTGTTCAATTTTGTGTAAAACTTGTTTACTTCTAGGAACATAGTTTACTAAATGATCCTTTTCAAGAAGTTAGATTGTTATGTTAACAATTACCTTATTTTCTTTAGGATACTATAATAAACCTTCTTTCATTCTTTAGGATATCCAATTAACACATACATTTCGTTGTTAAATTCAATTTTCTTATTCTCTCATTCAGCTCTTGTGCTTGACAATCTTATATCTAAACATGTCACAGATTAAATTAACGTAAAATCCAACTAGTTCTATAGTTGTTTAAGGTACTGATTTGAAAGAAATTGAATTCATAATGTGATATGAAATTATTAGAACCTATCTCAAAAGAAACAAAATAAATAATAATAATAATAATAACAAGTCAATAATTAATTTTATCATGTTCGTAAGAGTTTACTTCTTTTCTCTTCTACACCAATTTATTATGCAGTATTTGGTGTAGAGAAATGAAATGCTATTTTTTTATAAGACCAGTCACTCATGAACTCTACAGAGAGGATTACCTCACTACAATAAGATTGCAGTGACTTTATATAGATTTTTCATGATGCTATTTTCGTTTGTCTTGAACATTTTGATCAGCTTATCAAGACATTAACAATAATAAAACATCAAAAAATATAAATTCATATCAGGAGTAACCGTTTGAGAAAATCTCAGAATATTTAAATTCACCTCTTGACTGATTGTTCATTTACCTCACAAATCAAAATTAAAATAATTCTAACCCATCACTACTACTTTTTCCTTTTTAAGAGGAAATTTCTCTTAGTTATTTTTCCTTCGAAATAGAACTCACATGTTGCTAATGACTTCACTTTTAATGAACAGTTATGTCCCTCTATTGACCAACCTTGAGTTCTATTCAATATAAATAACTTTGACGCTAGTGTACATTAAGTTTCATGCAATCTAAAAGAAACTTTCTCTTATGAGACATATTAATAAAATTCAATTTATGCGAGATAATATCAATAAAAGAATTACGGATCAATATACCCCGAGAAATGAAATTTTCATCAAACTCAATTATAGGAAAGTTACAAAGAATATATCAAATTTTCATCTCTTACCTAGTTAGAAACTAAAAAGAATTCCTTCTAACATAAGACATATGTATAATGCATTCTTTGAATTAATATTGTATCTCTACCAAAAGAAAATCTTAAGTAGTACTAAGTGGATGCATAAAGTCTATTGAGAATATGAAATATAATACATTAAATAGATGATAATATTTTAAATAATCCCAAATAACAAATTTTAGGGTTCATTTATACATATATGTTCATGCATCTTGAATAGTCAATCTATGGGTGTCAAGACCCGATTTTTCGAATCATGATGGCACCTACTATAACCAACAATTGGTAAGCCGACCCGTAACCCAGAACAACATGTAATGGGTTTGATGGTAGAAACTAAACAAGAGAAGGCAAAATTTACTATAAAAAATAAATCAGGCGGAAGCAAACCAAAACATATATACAAATAAGGGATCCCTCTTAGAACCTAGAAGTCACTAGTATATAGCTACCAACAAAACGAGTACAAATCCAAAAAGTGGACCACCGAAACTAGAATGTCTCGAAAGGTAAAAAAAATAAGTCTATATATATACAGATGGAGACAAATAGTACAGAATGACGTGTGCTCACCCCCCGTCTCCAAATCAGACTACTCCAAAGTCGATAAACATTGTCTACTGGAGCTCGGACCTGCATCACGAAAATAGATGCAAAGCGTAGCATGAGTACCAAATAATAGGTACCCAGTAGGCATCATCGGCTGACTGAACTTCAAAAGTAAAGGAATATGAAAAGAAGGAAAAACACAACTAAAGGTCAAGAACGGAAGTCTAAGTACCAATGACATGCACACGAGTGTAGAAAAACCTAACTAAAGTAATATATAAACTAACTACACCTAATGGGACCCCCATAAGTCCAGAAGGTACACTCATGTGCAAGTTTAAATATTAACCCGGACGGACCCTCATTAGCCTGACGAGAACACGGAATAACTATAACTAAGGAGAATAGAACCCAAGGCCGAAGTACATCAAACAAGATGCTCAAACAAAAGTAGTATAATCTAATGGTGAGGATGACGGACCTCAGACCGGACACACGCCAGAAATACCCAAGTAGCCAATCACAAGTATAAGTAATTGAGTTCGAACCTCTAACCAGATGCTCTACATAAGTATGCCGATGATCGAGAACAGACCTTGAACCGGATTCTCTACATAAGTATGCAGATGATCGAGGCCGGACCTTAAACCGTATGCTTTTCAAAAATCATCAATGAAGTCAAGGTTGAGCCTTAATTTCGGATGCCCGACAAAGGTGTCGATATAGATACTGAAAAAGTCTCTATCTATCCATAATCATAAATACCCGTGGAACGCTATCCAAACTTAGCCAATCAATGTAAGTCCTTGGAATCGAATCGAAGATCAACTTCAAATTGTGGAGAAAAACTCATTGTCACCGATGTTACTCGTGAAGTCGTAACATCGGAGAAGTAAGGATGGAGCAAGCTCATCCCTAGCTAATGTCCAAACTATCAGACTCAAGTCTGCTACACTAGTCTACAAGTATTTAAGCCGATCGAGTGACGTTGGGGCAAAAATAAGTCCTACCAATTCCAAATCATGCATTTCTAAAGCAAGCCCTAGTCAAACCTAAACTAAGGCCCAATACTTCAAATAAAAAGTACTCAAGAATACAAGTTCTCCACATATCAAAGAAGGTAAATTAATAACACAAAGCATGCTCATAGTTACCCGATAATTCTTAGAAATAGGTCGAAAACATGATTTCTAACACCTATATATGATTCAATAACTACCCAACCCGAATCTCAACTAATCAATACGCGTTTACATGTTCGAGTTCAATTTAAGAGAAGGAAAATGTAGCCTACCTGTAGGAGGATCATGTGTGCTCCAACAATCACTTCTCTGGAGTTTTTCCTTTCCAAATGGCCTTAAAACGGTGACAAAATACAAAAAATAAAGTCACAGGGTAATAACTGTCGTTTAGACACTAACATCGCAAGAAATGGAGATGGCTCAACTTTTGGAGTCAAAATCGGATTTGTGGTACCTGCACCAAACTGTCCAGATTTGACTCCTCCAATAGACTGAAACAGTACCAGGAACTTGTGTTCAATTCGGAGCTCAAAATACAGCAAAACTCCAACATGCAAGAAACCCACACATTAATTAACTAAAAAGAAACATGCAGCAGTCTAAATCAGGAATTTACGAGAATTGAAAGGTGACCTGACCTCTTTGAACAGTCAATGACATAGCCACCATAATTCCCAACACATGGGACTTCGAATCACCCAAAACTGAGCTAAAATGAGAGAGATATGACCAAAACAAGAAGGCCAAAAACAATTGGTCGAAAAAGGGCCTAACAGTTGGGTTACTCGCAGACTTTACCTCGAAATATGCACTCCCGACAACTTCCGAACAGTCTAAACCGAAGCCACCGAAAATATGAAGCTCCCGCACTTGGAATCACCTAATTCGGTTGAGAGATGAGAGAGTTAAGAGATTTTAAAGATTTCCCAAATGTGCAGATTTTTCTGCACTTTTTTTTTCGAAAACTTAAAAACTCCAACAAGGTGCTCCGAACTCGTTAGAAACCCCGTGAACGCAAATGAGATATGCAACCATACCAAATTTGAACATTCAGACTTAATTGTGCAGTCAAAATTTCCATACAATATGATATTGACAAACAGTGGGTCTCACACCCAAATGTCATTTTAAGTCAAAAACTACTAAGGGCTCGGAAAAATATCAAAAACCTCAGGACACAAAAGAAGGGTCAAACTAGACCAAAATCGACATTCCAAAGCCAACCGCACTGACAGAATTCTCATCCGAGCGCATTTACTAAGAATATTGACTAAAGTCAAACTTAGGCTTAAACTTAAAGTTAAAACGCCAAATCGCACCAACTCACACTGAAAACCTCGAGAGTTGTGCCGACTATGCTACTAGGATAAAATGACCCTTTTGGAGCTGATGGAATGCGTCATTATTGGATTTTAATGTCATATTTTTGAAATTTTGATCGAAAATTATCGTTCAAGGTTCATAAGCTCCAAAAACACTAAAACTCGCACAACAACCAAATAAATGACCAGGTGAAAAAACTGTCAATCCCAACAAATCATAAATTACTTTGGGTCACTATAGGAACTCTCTAAACGACGCACAAAATACGAAACACAAAAATGACCAAGAGGGTCATTATAATGGGATTCGAGACCTATCTATGCAATACACATGTACAATGATCGATTACTCACTCCATAAACTTATACAGACCTAACTTAGTTGAAGAGTCTACTGTTACTTTAAGTCAAGTGAAAGTCTTGTCGTTACATCGATACAATCTTATATTACTCAGTTTAGGAGAGTTAATATAGATTATCAAAACTAGACGATTAAATACATAGTGACTTTTATCAATTTTATCTGATGGGGAGGAAGGTCTAAGCCAACACATAAAATTAATATTTCACTACTATTTCATCAAATATGAACAAAAAACTCATATAAAAATCTGAAAATATATAAATTTCTTACTAGATCGTTCTTATGAATCTACCAAGTTCCACAACAATCGAATTTCTTTTTTTTTCGAATTTCAAAACTATGACCAATTTGGTTGAACCTAATCTACACGCCCCCTTTCTTTATTTAAGGAGATTCTATCCAATTATCAGCCCCGATGCGGAAAAGAGTAAAGAAAGAAGAGTTAAAATGTTGTTTGGCAAAAATAGAATTTAAGATTTCCACATTCAACAATTCTTATCATGTATCATCATTTTGTGAAGTAGATATACAAATTAAGAATACAGAAAGAAATTCTAAAATTTCAAAGAAGACAACATATTTATGTATAAATTGAATATTAAAATTCAAAACACCCCTCATAGATATCAATGCATCTTGAACAATAATTTTTGATGAAAAATGACTACTCATGCAACATACATATATGGTGTAAGATATTCACTTCAACAAATTTAAAATAAAAACAAACTCAGATGGAGAGTATATGTTCTTTAAGTCAAGTGAATATCATTAATCCTAGATTCATTGATCCAATCAAATATTACTCAGTTTAGGAGAGTCAATACGGATAAGCAAAACTAGAGATTAAACTTTAATGACTTATATTAGTTCCATTCATTATGGGGGAAGATCTAAGCCAACACATGAATTTAATACTTCACTAAAATTTAACCATAAAGACCATAGAGAAAAAACTCTACCACCACTATATCATAGTCGAGAAATTTTTTAGCAAAACTAATTTTTCAAAATACAAAAATTACCAAAAAAATCATCTGAATGACCTCAAATCACCAAATAACTGCCTAACAATGAGTATTAAATTTGATCGTTTTTGATGAACCTGCCGAATTTAATATCAATTGGAGTTCAAAAATAATTTTTATCTCAATATCTATGATTAAATTTAGATTCAAATGATTTAAGAAAAAATAATCAAATCTATATCCTTAATATATATGAATTCATGTTAACTCGTCACGTGTAATCAGTGTACCACGTATAACATAATAGAATCAATATGAAAGACGCCATTCATAATAAATCATATTTTAATTCTAAAGAACAACTTTAAAATCATTTTAACGAATTCAAAGAATTATAAGCACATAACAATGAGTACTTCTTCCTAGGTCGTTATCAATGAACTTATCAATTTTCAGGTTGATTGAAGTCTATAAAAATATTTACTTCCAAATCTATGACAAAATTCAAATTCAAGTGATTTAAACATCTTTAGGAATTAAAACAATATGACTTACATTCTTATCACATATCAATTTATGTCAAATAACCATGACAATCATGTTCTAAATTTAACATAAACATAACTAACATAAATAATGATGTCATCATATTCAAATCAAATTTTAATCCAACAAACTACATAAACTCATCTAAACGATTTTCGTTGGAACCATCAAATTTTAAGTTAATCAGTATCATAAAATTCATGACCACCTTTAATTATGACCAAGTTTGAAAATTAATCGTTTCAAGCATAGTTAAAGATTAAAATAATTCGATTCAATTTTTTTTTCTCTTTTTGATAATTATCTCATGAGCACAAAACATACTTGTGTCCTGTCTTTCGGCTAAGAGACACAACTAACCTCTTTACAATATATTGTTCTCTCATTTAATACACTTGAGAATTCAAGATAATATATTTCTCCCTATAACTTGATGAAAATCTTTATATGTCTTCTCACGAATTGATTAAAGTGTTACCAGTATCTAAAGGTAAATCTCCTTTCGAGTAAACAAACCTCTACTAATATATATTTACGAAGAACAATCCATACATGATACATTGAGAATATTTTAACGACTCAAATAAATAAATCACTTTTGTAAATTCCATTTATTAACGATAATTTTCAATTCATATATTGTTTTCTCACATATATAAAAACAAAATCAAGAACTTCTAATAATTATAAATAAACAAATCACTTAATGATAATTATTTATTAATTATAACATATTAATTTGTTTTTCTTTTATGTGAAAATACAAAGTGAAACAGTGCCAGCATAATTAACCATAGAGGAACAATTATTATATTAGATTTGTCGCTCTTAAAACAAATGACAATCGAGTAAAATTTTATAAAATAAGAGAATAAATCATTGAAAAAATTGGTCCGTAATTACTGGCAACAAAATTTCCATTCAATTTTTTACAAATCATTGTCAATCACTAACCCACTTAATAATACCGTAATTTATATTTAATCTCCTTTACTTTATGAAAGCAAGACAAGTGAGCCACCAAACTTCGAATTTAAAGAGGGGAAATTTTTCAAAATGTCATTATTTTGACATTTAATAGGATTCGTTGTCAATAATTTCATTATTTAGTAAAAATTTCATAATTTTAGTTTATTATGTATTTTTTTTATTTATTTTCTATTTTTTAATTGAGGGAATATGAATATACTAAAGATGAAGTATTGCTTAAAACTCTCACCAGTTACAAAAATTTAAAAAATCAAACGACACTCCCGTAGTTGATGAATTAACTCAAATTCATATTTTATATTCCCATACAATTCAAAAATCTTTTTTGTTTTCTGATTGGTACGAAAGATTTTAGAGCAAATCTCAGAAAGATTTTTGCTACTAGAAGTTTGAAAAAATTGTTTAAATACAAATTTGACTAGGTAATTGCTTCTTTTTTATTCTTTTTCTAATTACTTAAAGCAATTGAAGTTTTAACTTAACATAATTGTAAATCTTAGTATTCTGTTTTCGTACAATTGAAATTAATATAATACGAAAATAAGTAGTTTGTTTTTCTTCATTTTCTGATTTTGTCTCTTTTCTGTTTTTGTTGAAAATTGTATGATCTATGAATAACATATGATATTTGGTTTGTTGATTTTTTGTTTTTTTGTTGGTTAATAAGAATACCAATGTTTTTGTTTGAATACCCGATTAATGTTTTGAAATAAATTGTATCCCCAACATAATACGAAATGGAGCAGATACAATCTTTTGACAACAATATGCACTTTCATTTAATTTCAGTTTATTTAAATAAGTTGTATATCTTATCAAAATGGATATGATCAATGTAATGTATGTTATAAGTGATTGTTATGAAATGAATGCAACTTCAATATTTGTTTAGTATACGTATATGTTGAGTGACTTCTTTGAAATATGAAGAATGCAGTTTTGCTGGTAACATGATGTAAGCACTATTTTGAATACATTTATTTGTTATTAGTATGAAGTTTTGTTCATAAATGATGCAAGTACTTGGATACAAAAAAATTGTTAACCCTTATCGAAATGGATATGATGAATGTTATGTGTCTTGTAAGTGATTGTTGTGAATACATATATGTTGGCAGACTACATATATTGTATTCTTACAAAACATGATATATTGTTGCACAATAAGATGATCCGACATTTGTGCTTTAATTTCAGATTAACATAACAGTGAATGTGGGATGCAATCTTGGGTAGATCTTTGCATGCAACTGCAGTACGCTGAGAAATCGCATATGTAAGAATACAATTAATATGTATTTATTTTAACTTTGAAAACATGTAATTAGCATTACAAAGTGTATAATTACTTTAATGATACAAATCATCCAATCTGAATTCATTAAAACAAGATACAACACAAATACAACAAATACATGAAAATTACATAGCATATAACACTAATCTAAAAAATACACAACAGTGAATACAAACAATCCAATTTCATTAATAAAAAAATCTGAAATATCATATTCATGTTAAATGTATCCTTAAATTAAAGTGTATTTACTTTAACTTTGAAAACATTCAAATAGAATTACAATGTGTATTTACATAACATACAACACAAATTCAAAACCACCCAAAATGAATTCATTAATAGATAGTATACAACACAAGTACAACAAATATAAAAAAAATTACACAGCATACAACACAAATCCAAGAAATACACCACGGTGAATACAAACAATCCAATTAAAATTTATTAAAATGATTTTGTGTGAATCCAGTATTTGAATGATTTAGAGGAACAATGAGAGAAATAATTTAGAAAACAATAAATCAGAAAATAAATCTAAAAATAATAACGATGAATGATTTAGAGAATAATAAAATCACGAAATAAATCTAAACAAATTTAATGATAAAATACCTTAATTAGTGGAATTTGTGTGAATCCAATATTTGAAGATTAAAAAACAATAAATAAAACGGTAAAAGATAAGAGGAATATTGGTAGAAGATAATAGGGGTTTGAAGGTTTGAAGAGAATATAAAAAGGAAGATATGGAAGAGAGATAAAAACTTCATTTTTTTACACTGAGATAAATTTAGAAGAGAGAGATATAGAGAAGCGTGAACAATGGGATAGTTGGGTAACGTGATGTCATGACCCAACTCGGGGACGCGACTGGCACCCACATTCACCCTCCTATGTGAGCGAACCAACCAATCTAAACCTTAACATTTTAATACAATATCAACAAAAGTAATGCGGAAGACTTAAACTCATTAATAAAAACAACTCAAAACTATTATTATCAACCCCAAAATCTGGAAGTCATCATCACAAGAACATCTATCCTCAAATTACTAAACTAAAATGTCTAAGAACAAAATTAACTAAAAAGCTAGTCCATGCCAGAAATTCAAGGCATCAAGACTTGAAGGAGAAGATCCAGTCCAAGCTAGACGCATTAGCTCACCCTGAATTTTTGAAGGTAGTGAAGACTGGCTAGATCTACTGTTGAGTTGAAGACGATGGCACGTTTGCTGCACTCCACAAATATCAAAGAGAAAACATAAAAGTAGGGGGTCAGTACAACCACAAGTACTGAGTAGATATCATCGGCCAACTCAAAATAGAAGATAATATATATCAAGTAATATCATAAAATCAACTATGATGCTTAACATGTAGCAACAAGAAGTACTATATCATTAACATTTACCGTTAAGTTCACACATGAGGACTCAAGTCTCAATATCATACTCATTTGGGGAATTGGGTTCATTAGATTGAGTATATTTACATCTTTCAAGATTCATTATATTTCTTCCTCTTGTGTCGGTACGTGACACTCCGCTCCATATTCTATCCTGGTGTCGGAACGTGACACTCCGATCCTCATTCTATCCTGGTACCGGAACGTGGCACCCGATCCATATTCTATCCTGGTGTCGGAACGTGACACTCCGATCCTCATTCTATCCTGGTATCGGAACGTGGCATCCGATCCATTTACTATGCTGGTGTCGGAACGTGACACTCCGATCCTCATTCTATCCTGGTATCGGAACGTGGCACCCGATCCATATACTATCCTGGTGTCGGAACGTGACACTCCGATCCTCATTCTATCCTGGTACCAGAACGTGGCACCCGATCCTCTATTTCTATCTTGGTACCGGAACGTGGCACCCGATCCCCTAATTCATCAATCCTTCTTTTACACTAAGGCATCATCAATTACAAGTGAATTAGGGTTTTCTTTCAAGATTTGGATTCAATAACTTCATCATGCTTAGTTTATCACAATTTCATAATCATAATCATGCAAGCATACAATTAAACACATAGCAGGGTTTAAAATACTATCAACACATATCATTTACTATTGAGAGTTCACTACGAATATCGTTAAAACCATAACCTACCTCCACCGAAGATTCGTGATCAAGCAAGAAATTCCCAAAGACTTGTTTCTTCTTCTCGTTTATCCTCTCTCTCAATTCGTTCCTCTTCCCTTTTCTTGTTCTTTCTCTCTTTCTTATTCAAATCCTCTTTCTTTTACCCTAATTAATGTATAATTAAGTGTAAAGATGACAATAATACCCTACTAATTAACTTAAGGTTACCTCTTTTAACCCCCAAGTAATTAGATTTATTAATATTTACCCTCAAACTTTATAATTAAGGAAAGAATAGTCCAAAGCGTCCCTTAAAACTTAACCAGAAATCCGACTCCAGCTGGGATTATGCACTTGTGACGGGCCGTCGTGCGTGCGACGGTCCGTCACACAGGTCGCCGTGACGATCGTAACTTAATTTGAGTGAATGGCCTGTGATGGGCCGTCGTGACTGTGACGGTCCGTCCTGCCATTTCGTCACGAAGTTCAGAGAGTCGATTTTTAGTACCCAATTTCAGAATTTCTAAGTATATTGAAACGAGACACCCTTGACGGTCCGTCGTGCCTGTGACGGTCCATCGTGGGGTCCGTTGTTTCAGCCAGTTTTTCCAGAAATAAAATCTGCTGCTCAAAACGACTAAACAGGTCGTTACAATAGATACCAATTTACCCATCGTTCGTCCTCGAACGATCAAAAGAAGAAAAACAATGGCGAAAAGGAGTACCTGAATCTGTGAACAGATGTGGATATTTTTCTTGCATATCTGCCTCCTTCTCCCAAGTAGCCTCTTCAACCGGTCGATTCTTCCATTGAACTTTGATGGATGCAATTTCTCTCGACCTCAACTTGCAAACTTCTCTATCTAAAATAGCAATCGGTTCCTCCTCGTAAGACAGATTCTCATCAAGCAAAACTGAATCCCAACGGATAATGTAGTTTCCATCCCCATGATATCTTTTCAACATAGACACATGGAATACCAGATGCACTCCGGACAGCCCTGGAGGCACGGCTAACTCATAAGCCACCTCCCCTACTCGCTTAAGTACTTCGAAGGGACCAATATACCTTGGGCTTAGTTTACCTCTTTTACCAAACCGCATCACCCCTTTCATTGGCGAAACCTTCAGCAAGACTTGTTCACCTTCCATGAACTCTAGGTCTCTAACCTTTCGATCTGCATACTCTTTTTGTCTACTTTGTGCCGCTAGAAGCTTTTCTTGAATAGATTTCACCTTCTCCATCGAATCCCTCAACAGATCAGTACCCCAAGGTCTAACCTCGAATGCATCAAACCAACCAATGGGAGATCTACATCTCCTACCATACAATGCTTCAAATGGAGCCATGTCAATGCTTGAGTGATAGCTATTATTGTATGAAAACTCCGCTAATGGTAAGAAGCTATCCCAATGGCCACCAAACTCTATGACACATGCACGAAGCATATCTTCTAACACTTGAATCGTCCCTTCAGACTGACCATCGGTGTGAGGATGGAACGCAGTACTAAGGTCCAACCTAGTACCCAATTCCGCATGCAATGTTTTCCAAAACTTAGAAGTAAACTGCGTACCTCTATCTGATATGATGGATAATGGAACCCCATGCAATCGAACGATTTCTGAAATATAGATTTTGGCTAACTTTTCTGCATTGTAAGTCACCTTTACCAGAATGAAATGAGCAGATTTAGTTAACCTATCAACAATCACCCAAATGGAGTCGTACTTACCCATTGTCTTTGGAAGACCAACCACAAAGTCCATAGCAATTCTTTCCCACTTCCATTCCGGAATGGGCGTTCTCTGAAGTGTTCCTCCGGGCCTTTGGTGTTCATACTTTACTTGTTGACAGTTTGGACACTTGGCAATAAAGTCAACAATATCACGCTTCATTCTACTCCACCAAAAGTGTTGCTTGAGGTCACGATACATCTTGGTTGCACCCGGATGAATAGAATACCTTGAACTATGAGCCTCTGTCAGAATAGTGTTGATCAAATCATCGACTCGGGGTACACATACCCTTCCTTTGATTCTCAAAATATCTTCATCATCGATTTGTGCTTCCTTAGCCTCTCCTCACAATACTTTATCTTGGATTCGCCTTAGTTTCTCATCATCAAACTGTTTTCCCTTAATCTTGTCAAGAAAAGGAGATCTTGACTCCACATTAGCCAACAATCCTCCCTTCTCATTTACTTCTAACCTCATCAAGTCGTTAGCCAGAGTCTGAACCTCTCTAGCCAATGGGCGTCTAGAAGCTTGCAAGTGAGCTAGACTTCCCATGCTTCCCGCCTTTCTACTTAACGCATCCGCTACAACATTCACCTTCCCCGGATGATACAAGATAGTGATGTCGTAGTCCTTCAGTAGTTCCATCCATCTCCTCTGTCTTAAATTCAAATCTTTCTGAGTAAAGACATACTGAAGACTACGATGATCCGTGTAGACCTCACACTTAACCCCATATAAATAGTGTCTCCATTGCTTTAATGCAAACACTACCGCGGCCAATTCCATGTCATGAGTTGGATAGTTACGTTCATGCACTTTTAATTGCCTTGAAGCATAAGCAATTACACTCTTCTCTTGCATTAGCACTGCACCTAAACCAGAATAGGATGCATCACAATAAACAATGAAGTTCTTACCCTCTACTGGCAAGGTAAGGATAGGTGCGGTAGTCAACAAAGTCTTGAGCTTCTGAAAGCTTTCTTCACACTCATCCGACCATACAAATGGAACATTCTGCTTAGTCAAGTTCGTCAATTGGGAAGCAATAGAAGAGAATCCCTTGACGAATCGGCGGTAGTAGCTAGCTAACCCAACAAAGCTCATTATTTCTGACACATTAGTGGGTCTTACCCAATTCTTTACTGTCTCAATCTTAGAAGGATCCACCATTACTCCATCCTTGGAAACTACGTGCCCCAAGAAGGACACTGCATCTAGCCAAAACTCACACTTAGAGAACTTGGCATAAAGCTTTTTCTCCCTCAACGTTTCCAATACCATTCTCAAATGCTCCTCATGTTCCTTCTTGCTCTTTGAGTATACCAATATATCATCAATAAATACGATCACGAAGAGGTCCAAATATGGCTTAAAAATCCCGTTCATCAAGCTCATGAACGCAGCAGGGGCATTCGTAAGACCAAAAGACATCACCACAAATTCGTTTGAAAATGAGTAGGTAATAAAGAGATGAAATAGGGAGTTAATTAGGATACATAATTTTTTAAAATAATGACATTTGCGACATTTTTACTAATATTTTAAAGTTGTGAGCTTCTTACTAATTAAATTATTAATTTTGACTAGTTTTCTAATTTTTTGTTAAAAGAAACAGATCAAGAAATTAACAAATTTGCAGAATCAAAAGGTGGCGCCGTTGAATTTTGCAGAAACTCAAGACACACCTTTTTAATTAATTCCTTATAGATATTACATAATTCAATAATTCAAAAGAAAAATATGACCATAAATTAATCAGATTAAACATGTTCTCTTCTCATATGTTAAACGAACAAAAAATAGAAGTCATATATATAATCTATCATATGTATAACTAAATAAGATTATTCATATAGATGCAAGCATGACTCTGGTATCAATTGCTAGAAAACTACATGCATAACGGAAGCATATCAGGATCTTTACTGCTTACGTGAAAAATAGATAATCAAATCATTTATGCTAGAAAACATAAGTATTCTAGAACACATAAACTTGCTTCAATTTAATTTGATAAATACCCCCTCGATATATATGTATATGTATGTGTGTGTGTGTGTATATATATATATATATATATATATATATATATATGGCATTTCCCTTCAAAATTAAGCGTGTGGTCGAGGGTTGGAATCCTTGGGTAACCTTTTTGTTTTTGTTTCTTACTTTCTTAGTTTCCGTTTTTTTTTAGTTCTAGGTTAGGTATTCACATTTTCTTTAGTGTTTCTTTTTAATAAATCATGTTAAAATGTGGTGTTAAATTCAAAAGAGTTCAAGGGTCCGCCACTAAAACTATATATTACTACTTTCTTGAAATTTATTTTGATGACTTTTTTACACGTTTATACTTTTATTTTTCGAATCTCCTGAAAGAAAATTTTGGGTCCACCACTGCTTGAAGCGTGAGCAGATACCTTTAAGTGAATCCGCTAGTTAGATAGACTTTCAAGAGAGTCTACAATATAGACAATAGTTATGATCTTCGACATGATCCCAAGTTTACATCCGAATTCTCTCAATAGTTGGGTGGCCAAACATGAATAGAAACCTTCTTTCTCTATTTGCTAGATTAGGAGAATCCGTATTTATAGAGATTTCTTCCTAATCCAAAAAGGACTAGAAAACCTAGTATTCCTAGAAAACTAGAAAAAATCATATTATTCTTCATTTCCCCATAAAAATAGGATTCTGAATTCTACTTTAATATGGCACTATAGGGAACCCAAAATTAATTAGTGAGACTTCCTATTATGAATATAATTTCAAATAATTAATTTGAATTAGTATTATCATAATTAATTACAAAGCATTCCACTAGAAATTCGTAATTGCACTCCTCTATATATATTTTGTAATTTTCCATGAAACATTTATGTATTTTCCCATATTAAGATTTCTAAATTAAATTACTAACTTATTAATTTAATGATTAATTTTTTTTAAAACACCGGTTAACCTATTTCATGTATCGGATTCATAACTCCACTTGCAAGGTTTGACACAATGAAAACTTATATGTTTCTCAAAAAGACATATCAATCAATCTCTATAATAAGACATAGATTCCATTAACTAACTTGTTATTTCATCAATATATATTATTATCATGTAACTTACCATGCATATTGAGTAATCTCAGAATCTCACCTTTTCATAAATCAAAAGTATAATTAATATATAGATTAAAATAGTTATAACATGATTATGAATATAAGTACATTTGAATAGTTTAAATACTATGTTTTTGTCAGTCAGTCTAAAACAACTATATATACTCGATCCTGTTCAATACATACAAAATATACTAGCACAAGAATTTGGAACTATATTGTTCCCAAAATCAGGATAAATAACATATAATCTTGTGCTATAATGGACCCGAAGACATGTCCAATTTTCATCCTAGAATATGAATAAAAAATTTTTTATACTTATAAGAACCAACATTTTATTTCTCTGTGTATAAGCTAATACTCTACATACTAAATGATCTACTGCATAAGTAAATAAACACTATAAATGAATATATGATCTATTAGAACTGGGTAAATATATATTCTATAATAAATATGATATCTTAACATATGCTTAATAGTACATATCCCAACACATATCAGATTAATCCAAAAATATATATATGAGTTATTTTTCAGTTCTTTTGCTAGAAATACCTTTCGTGGACAATATTAAGGTGTGACTTTAATGTTATTCCTTGACTTTATAGTATCTTTTGTGAAGAAAATTGTGGTGTGATTTTAATGTTATTGCTTGCCTTTATAGTATCCTTATTATTCTTGTGACATTGTGAAGAATGTTTGACATTAAATTTATTTTTCATCGAGTTTTGCTGGTCATAGTGAAAGATTCCTTGATAATTATAAAGGTGTTAGATGGTATATGTAAAATCTCACAGCTCATATCTATGAATGCTAGAAGGGTAATTCCAGTGAAGGCTAACACAATGTGGCAGTGCAACATACAATGAGAGAGGGATGTAACACATAAGAAAAGGCTATTATAAATCTCAACAAATATGAAGTGCCTAATATAAGAGTTACAAAGTGTCATAACAATAATATTACCATTGCAGTAAAAACATAAAAAATGGAAAAATAACTTGATAAACTATAATATAGTTGGGGTCTTCGGCAGTGATATCAACCTCCTGTGTTGATATAATATCCGTATTATTTTTAAAGTATATTAATCATATTTGAAATTGTTTATATTTATTATTATTAATGATGGCCAAAAGAATTTATTATAGATCATTACCTTATACTGTTTTAGCCTTATTAAGTTATAACAATTACTCTCTCAATTTAAATAAAATGACTCTATTTCCTTTTTAGTCTGTTTGAAAAAGAATGTTGTATTTTCTTTTTTTATAACACTTTAACTTTTCATTTGACATGTTTAATACCACAAGATTAAAAGACATTTTAATACATTTGACTTTACTTTAATTTAGAACCTTCTTTCTTTTTCTAAACTCGTTTTCAAGTTAAACTAGACCTTTTATTTTGAAAACGGAGGGAGTACTTTTTAATAGTGTGGACAATAGCTTGTTTTTGTTAATATGGCAGTGGGTAATGCCGTTATGGCAGTAATCAATTGATTTGGGAGTTACACAAATTCAAATGAATATTTGGTAAGAAGTCTATACCCTTTATGACAATTATTTTACATTAATTAATGTGCATTGTATGCACGGCTGATTAGATTACTATATATATATTGTATGTTTCTAAGTAATCAATTGATTTGGGAGTTACACAGAATATTTGGTAATAAGTCTATAGCCTTTTTGACAATTATTTTACATTAATTAATGTGCATTGTATGCACGGCTGATTAGATTACTACATATATATTGTATGTTCCTATGTAGAAGGAGAAGTAGAAAAGATTGAAAAGTGAACTTTTTTTGCTTAGTTTATTGTTGCTGAGTAAAATATCTTCTTTTGTTAGTTTCAGTCTTCTAGTTTTAGTACAAGAAGAACATGTTAAATTTTGAGGCATTCACTTTAATCAATGAGATGTCCTTAAAGGACAGTGCATTGCTACGAGATTTTCGTATTTTTAATATTTTCCAACATCTTGTAGGTTCAATCTGCTAGAGAAAGAAAAACAAATAGTGCAACCCCTCTTCAATCAGAAATTTTATGAAAATTTGTGCCCACATAGGTGATTTACGTCTTCATCAACAAACTCAAGAAGATTCAACAACATCATTTACGCGTCTCTAGAGCTTCCAGGGATTTGCTATTATTTTTCTTATTGCTTTTCTGTTTTTATTTTTATTTTGACTGTTTTGGATTCAAGCTTTGTTTATACAAATCACCCTCTGATTTATTATTTGATACTTCCTCTGTCCAATTTATATGACACATTTTATGTTTTAAGAATAAACAATTTAGGTTTGACCGAAATTTTGTGTATGAAATATCCAATTTTTTAAAATAATATATATATATAAATATAAACTACGTAAAAAGTACTTTGAGTCAAAATGATTGATAAATCAAAATGTTCATAATATCTATGAAAAAATTACGATAAAAAATAAACTTGTTTGACTCTTGAAATCCGAAATGTGACATATGAAATGGGACAACAGTAGTAATGACAATAATTAAAAGATCATGCAACAAACCAAATAACAATTTGCAAATAAAGGTAGCTTGTATTATAACCAGAAATGAAATACAAGACCAAGAAGAAAAAATCAATGGAACGGTAAAAAGGAAGGAAGATGAGAAAACACAGAAGAGGGAAATGAGATAGCAAGACTCAAATTACAATTTTCCTAATTAATTGAGATCTTGTTTTGCTATTTATGAAATCTGGTACTTCCATAACCACACATTCTTTCCCTTTGCCCACGTTTATGACATCAGTTAGCCTTGTTGAAGGGTTCTCACGCGCTTACTTTTTTTCAAAACCCTATTCTTTTGCTGAGTGTGTTTCTCCACTGGCTGCTGATGTGTCGTCTAAGTCAGCTAGTGAGGTCATAACAAATGCTCCTGTCCCAGACAAGAACCTTGACCTCAAGGTTCATAGAAGTCTCAGGAATAATGTTGGCGGTATCGTTCAGGCTCAAAAGAGTATGTTGAACAGGGTTACCTATACAACGTTTCATCATGGATATGTGAAAGACTGGATGGATGCGAGCATCATCAGGTAATTCTACTGTGTAAGCGACATCTGCAATACGTTTGAATATTTTGAAAGGCCCAAAATAACATCTTCCTAGTTTGGGATGTTGGTGAAGGAAAAGAGTATTCTGTCGATACGATTTTGGTTTGACATACACCTATTTTCCCACTTGGTAAGTTAGTGTAAGATCCTGTACCTTTTCTCTGTTCTTGCATAATATATGTGGCGTAGTGTCACATGGTTATATGAGGTGAATATGATTTTTTTATCATGTATTGGAGATTAATATGGCAAATAGGTGGCAATGTAAAGGAAATAAACTAATGTTTTAGGTCAAAGAGAACGCTCAAACAAAGTCCTTAATTTTAAAACTGGCTCAGGTAGTACTTCACACGTTTGAAATGTTTAAATTATCCCATAGCTTGTGGATAAGTCTATGAGTGTAGAACATGCTAATAATAGTTTTTTTTATGTAGTACTATAATAGCACAAGATTCGTATGTTATGTTATGAGATCAAGAAAATTAGTGAAACTATGGCTGGCAAAAGTTATCGAAGTTTCTCTATTGATATTTTCTTAACCTTGAGTCAAATGTCATGGATGTTTTCTCTCGATCTATAACAAGTTAGATGGCCTACAACCCATTAAATCCAAGGCCTAAGAGTCTAGTTTACAACACACATAACCCTGTGTCAAATCGATATTGGAGTAAAGAGTTATGAGGGTTCTACTACGAACTATCGGGGCAGAATCTGAGTCAGATAAAAAATGTGGTATATCCGCTGAACTTAACGTTTTAATCCTTGAAAATATTCATATTTCTTCAAAACCAGAATGAAAGCTTAAGAGAGGGTTCCTATCTAGTTCTTGCATGATAAACGTTAGTTTTTGAAAATTTCTACCATTAAAAGCTGCCTCGCGCCTAGAAATGTGATCTCTACACGTGACAGTCGTTTTCCCTTCTACTAATCGCATTTGGAGCCAGTTTTTGAAGATATAAATTTGTAGTTATTGGTGCTTATTCAATTTTTTCACCTGCTTAACTAAGGTAATCATCCAGGGATTGTTTTTATGAAGTTCTACAGACACTTCGTCAAGCTAAGGCCATTTGGTAAATTTGCCAATTATAGATCAAGTATGAACTATTTATAGGTATGTACCAGTTTTGTATATATAGTGCTTGCTAATATTAGCATGTAAGGAATAACTTTTCTGAAGAAACTACAGTTATCCGAGCGTTCATTGGAAAGGTATGTTAAGGCTAAGCTATGTCCCTCATTTTAGCACCCTTCCTCGGAAATTCCTAAAACACCGAATGCAATATTTTGTTATTCTCTTTCTAGAAATACCTTCAATTAAATGCATTGGGATCTTAGATGGATTATTTTCATGATTTTGTTATTTTTATATCCCACTCATTCATATAAATAGAGTATTTAATATCTACATGTTTTTTTATCGGTATCCTTGAATACATGTCCACATGTATGAATTCTCACTAATTTTTTTTGGTTGATGTGACATAAAATATCAAGGGATACCCTTATCATTTGTAACCATCCCTCTTTCCCACTAAAGTTATTATGGAAATCTTTAAAGTAACTTGTGAACTTCAAACCCTCTTAAATAACTTAGATGTTTAAACTATTAAAATATTTGGTTTATGGAGTACCTCTTTTATGAGCTATCTAGGAATCAAGTTAGAAACTAAATAAATCACCTTAACCTTGTTGTAAATATTTACAAGGTTAGGTTATCTTCCTAAAAATTGAGTTAACTTTTAAAGCTTTTTTTGAAGAACCTACGAGGTTTCACGAGATTTTTATGTAATATAAGAGAATTATTACGAGGTTATGAGACCAAGGCTACAAATGAGCAAAGATTGGCAACATGAGAACAATAACTTATACGTGTTATAAATCCATGACACGACATGCTATGCATTCTACTCCCGAGCTATAATTGGGAGGTATAGGGCCTATTGCCTATATTTACACGTATGAGACACAGATGCTACAAGTTGGCGAATATAATCTCGGTATCCTTCCGGAAGGTACCACCTTTTCTAGTATCTGATTAAATATGTCATGCATTTGCATTTATATTTATATGTATTCATGACATACTACTATATGACCATACCATGCATATATAAGTACTTAGGGCCAAATGTCACCAATGGAGATTCTTTGTGTTTCAGATTCAGGTGGTATCTCTATTACCCTTTTTTTTACAGTAAATATTTATGATTCTATTTTATGCTTTACATACCAGTACATTTTTATTCGAACTGACGTCCCTTTATTTGGGACACTACTTTTTGTTTCGTTCTAGCAGGTACAAGCAGGGATTCTAGTGGACCCACCCGCTAGGATTCAGGTTCAATTGTGACTTGGTAAGTTCCATCTTATCCTGGGGCTACCAGAGGATATTTACTTTTGTTGTACATTTGGGTATAGTCGGGCGTTGTACCAAGAGTGCTTATGTCACTCATAGAGGCTATTGTTGATACATTATTCTAGGTTTTCTTTTGTATGTTTCAACCTCTAACTTATAGTCTTTGCATGTAAATACTTGTGTGTAAGTAAGCATGTATTCATTTGTTTCCTTGTTAGCTAGATAGTATAAGGTTACTTTTTTGGCTTGTCTACCATTGTGTGTATGGTTTGTTCTCTTTCAGGTCATGACCTTCAAGTTCCACGCTGCACTTTTTAGAGGGTGTGTTTCCCAATCCTTTTGTCTTACAGTTTTGTTTAGCTAATATGTTTTAGTGAGTAGCTTGGTCTTATAGAGTATCGAGTGCCAGTTACTCCCTCTTTTTTGAGGTACGACACTTAGTTCCCTTCGAATCTTGTCACCGAGACCTTTCATCCGATTCGGTGCACGAGCCAAGTTAGCTTTAAGGAAAGTTAAGGCCTCATCCCTGTCCAATAGATAAGATTCAATTATTTCACTAGCGCTACTTCCCAAAATGTAGAGAGCTATGATAGGTAGATCTCTAATATACAACAGTCAAAATGGAGTCATTCGTTGCGGAGGACTGATATGCGGTCTTATACCAATATTCTACAAAAGGTAACATCACAACCCATTTGGTAAGAGTGTCAGCGACAAAACAACGTAGATATTGCTTCACACATTTGTTCAAGGCCTCAAATTGTCTATATGTTTGAAGGTGACATGTTGTGCTTATACACAATGTGGTACCTTTTAGTCGATTAAGCACCTTTCAAAAAGCTATGCATGAAACGAAGGTTTCGATCAGTTACAATAGACCTTAGAGGGCAATGAAGTCTAACATTTCCAATCACAAAAGCTTCTGCAATTGACTAAGCATTGAATGAAGACGACAATGCAATAAACTGTCCATATTTTGACAATCGGTCTGCGACTGTCATGATAGTTGACTTACCTTTAGAACTAGGTAAGAAAGTGATGAAATCCATTGCGATATCCTCAAACATCATCAAAGGAATGGGTAGTGCTTGTAGCAAATCTGCAGGTAATTGATGGGAAACTTTCATTTGCTGCTAGACTTGGCAAGAGGCTACATAGTTATAGACGCCCTTTTTCATACCCTTCCGATAAAAATTTGAAGAAACTCTATGATAGGTTTGTTCCACCCCGGCATGACCTACAAAAGTGGTTTCATGAAATTCTTGGAGTAGGGTCTCTCATAAAGGAGAATCATCAGGAATAATCAGATGTCCTCGAAAAAAATAAGTTTGTCTCGAAAAGTGAATCCTGAATCAGAGGTTGCCTGTTCATGCATAATGTTCTGTAGAGAAGTCAGCTCTGGATGTGTTTTGTTGAGTATTTTGAGGTCATAACCCCATACTGAGATAGTGAGAAAAAGAACCGCTGGAATGCGGGAAAGACCACCAGCAGCTTGGTTCAATTTGTCAGGGCAGTATATAATCAAAAAGTCAAAGCCAACAAACTTACTTAATTATTTTTGTTGTTCAGGGGTCTGAATTGTTTGGTTCGTCAAGCTCTTAAGTGAATTTGTGTCAGTGTAAATGGTGAACCTCCTACCAACAAGTATTGGCACAATTTTCTAACCGATTGGGTGATTGGAAACATCTCGCAATGGTAGGTGGAACCCTCCTACATCCTATTACTCAACTTCTGAATAAAACATCCCAGTAGATGCCCTTTTTGTGCAAGTATTGCTCCAATTCTTTGGCCTGAAGCATTTGTCTCAAGCTGGAACTCTTGGGTGAAATCAGTCAAAGCTACGACTGGCGTTGCACTTAACTTATTCTTCAAAGTGTCAAACGTAGCTTAAGTGGCATCTATCCAAGCAAAAAGAACCATGAGAAGAGATATGTGAAGGTCCCAATCATTGTGGCATACTGGTGGATGAACCTCAATAATATCCTGCCATCCTAAGAAAACTGTGCTACTGTTTCACATTTCCAGGAACAGGGCATTGTTGTATGGGTGATCTGTAATGGATCTATAGTAAGACCTTGTATAGAAATTCCATGTCCGAGGTAATAAACTCTCGTTTAACCAAACTAAGACTTACTCTTTTTGTCGACTAACTGGTGTTGTCGTAACAAATTAGAATTGTTTGCAAGTGCAACAAATGTTCTTCCCAAGTGGGATTATAAATAAATATATCATTAAAGAAAACCAGAACAAAAGGACGCATATACATCCTAGAAACCTCGTTCATAGTCTCTTGAAAAGTGGATGGGGCATTCGATAACCCTAAAGGCATTACCAAGAACACGTAATGTCCTTCATGTATTCGAAATAATGTTTTCTCCACATATTCTAGTCTATATTAAATTTGGTGGTATCCAGACTACTAGTTGACTTTAGAAAAATACATAGCCCCGTGAAGCTCATCGAATAACTCATCAAATGTTGGTGGGAAATCTGTCCGGAATTGTGACTGCATTTAGTTCCCTATAGTCCACATAAAACCTCCACGTTTCATTTTTTTTCAAACTGAAGGAATATTGATTGTATTGAAGTGTTAACCTAATTAGGGAATACATGGGAGATATATATAGGAGATATAGGAAGTAGTACTAATCCTAATAGGACTAGGATTAAGGAGTACTAATCCTAATAGGACTAGGATTAGTACACAGTAATACTAATATTATTTAATACTATTTATTTAATACTATCTGTTATTATCCCCCCTCAAGCTGAGCTGAGCGGAAGCGAACGGAAGCTTGGAACTGAGGTAATCGTGCTGTCGGCTCGGGAGAGGCTTGGTGAGAATATCAGCCGGCCTAAACTTCATGGTGGGTACATACTGCACAGTCATGGTGCCGGCCTAAACTTCATCGCGAACAAAGAGACAATCGGTATCAACATGCTTCATTTTGGTGTGTAGGACGGAATTCTTCGCCACACAGATGGTTGATTTGTTGTCACAATAGAGGGAAGGAACAGTGTGAGTGGCGCAGAGTTCGCGAAGAATATATGTGACCCACATGGTATCAGCAACAAGAAGAGCAAGGGCGCGGTATTAAGCTTCAGTCGAGGACCGAGAGACCTTGGGTTGTTTTTTTGTACACCAGGAGATCAGGTTCGGCCCCAAAAAAATGAGAAACCCCGATGTAGAGTTTCTGTCATTTTTATCATTCGCCCAATCTGAATATGAGAAACCCCGAAGCTCCAAGTCCCCGGGTCGAATGAGTAAACCACGACCAAGAGTGCCAAAAATGTACCTGAGAATGCGTTTTAGACAATGGTAATCATGTTCACTTGGTTTATGCATGCGCTGAGCAACTCGGTTAACAGGAAACTGGATGTCAGGACGGGTAATGGCCAGATACTGTAGAGCCCCAATGAGGCTGCGGAAGTGGGTGATATCGGCAAAGGGGGTGTCGGCTCCATTCGTAGACGAAGAGACTGCCATCGGTGTTGGTTGACTGGTGCATTTTTCGATCCGACTTTACGCAGCAGATCTCGAGCATATTTTGACTGATGAAGAAACAAGCCGCTGCCTGTCCGAGAAACCTCCATTCCCAGAAAATAATGTAACGGGCCAAGGTCCTTCATTTTGAAGGTAGTATGCATAGCTCGAGTGACATCCTGAATGAGAGCTGCAGTAGAGCCTATAATAATGATATCATCTACATAGACAAGAAGAATGACTGTACCGTGTGCTGAATGTCGAGTAAACAGACTCGTGTCGTGTACGCAACACGTGAAGCCGAGTCCCTGGAGGAACATTTTCAGACGTGTGTACCAAGCACGGGGGGCTTGCTTGAGCCCATACAGAGACTTCTGGAGTTTGCAAACATGTTGAGGGAAGCGGGGATCAACATAGCCCGGTGGTTGCGTCATGTAGATAGTTTCACCAAGCATGCCATGAATAAAGGCATTGGAAACATCCAACTGATTGATGCGCCAATTGTTGCGAACGGCGAGTGACAGTACCAGGCGAATGGTTTCCTGCCGAATAACAGGACTAAATGTCTCGGAGTAATCAAGCCCATACTCCTGATTGTAGCCTTTAGCAACCAAACGAGCCTTGTTCCTGGAAATATTGCCATCTGCATTGTGTTTAATATTATACACCCATTTACAAATTTCATCGTCGCCGCCTACTGGGCTTAGGTACAAGAACCCAAGTTTTACGATCACCAAAGCCTTAACCTCGTCATCCATAGCATGACGCCAATAAGCATTTTTTGAGGCAACAGAGTAGGTTGTTGGTTCACTATCGGGAAGGGGTGTATTTGGTAGTGTGGTAGCCTGAAAGGTTTTGGGCTTAAAGATACCGGCTTTGCCACGGGTTAACATGGGATGAGTATTGGGGGGTGGCATGGGCGGTGGTGATTCGGGGGTGGCCGGGAAGGACCCAAAACGGATCGGCCGAGATGTTGTGGGTATGGGGTGGTTCGGGTTGGTTGTGAGTGTGGGTGGTGGTTGCGGGTGTATTGTGGGTAACAGTCGAAGGGGTGATGAGGGGTGGTTGGGTAGTGGTGTAGGTGTGGGGGAAGGTGGTGAGGGACCCTGTTAGTATGTTGGAAAAAGGGGAAGGACGCCAATGAATGATGTATTTGTGGAGGAGGAAATAGACTCGTAGGGAAACTCATTTTCGACAAATTTGACCTGACGAGATATGTAGACTTTATGAGTTTGTGGGTCAAGACAGCGATAACCCTTGGAGGTAGGATGATAGCCCAAAAAAATACAAGGACGGGATCGGGGTTGTAATTTGTGAGTAATATGAGGGCGTAGCCAAGGGTAGGCAAGACACCCAAAGACGTGGAGGTTGGTATAATTGGAAAGTTCTTGGTAAAGGAGTTGATAGGGTGATTTGTTGGAGAGGGTGTGACTGGGCATTCTATCAATGAGGTAGTTTGTGGTGGCTAGAGGTTCTACCCAAAAGCAGACAGGGAGATGAGATTGATGTAGAAGAGTAACCACCATTTCAATGAGATGGCGATGCTTACGCTCAGCTACCCCATTCTGTTCGGGAGTGTATAGACAGGAGGTTTGATGTATAATTCCCGGGATTGCAGAAACTGGCCAAAGATGTTATTTACATATTCTTTTCCATTGTCACTTCGAAAAAGTTTAACATGAGAATTGAATTGTGTTTTGACCATTTTTTCAAAAGTGACAAAGGTGGTGTATGCCTGTGATTTGTGTTTTAGTGGGTACAACCAAGTGTATTTTGTAAAATCATCCACAAAACAAATATAATAGCGAAAACCAGCAAATGAAGGAACAGCAGTAGGACCTCATAGGTCAGAATGAATAAGTTGAAAAGGTGCAGTTGTACGCTTCTCAGATAAAGTAAAACGTAATTTATGAGATTTAGCAATTGAACAGGAGTCACAATTGTTTACATGAATGGAAGAAAAACCTAATTGAGACATTAAAGAATTTATTATTGGAGTAGACGGGTGACCCAGACGACTGTGCCACAATAGACTGTGGCCATCAGCCGAAAGAGCCACCGGAGCCACATGAACACTTTCTGAAACTGGGTGGGCAGACGAACTTGTGCCAGGAAGAACGTCTGCACCATGCTCAGGGGCCCTGAAAAATCACCCTCTTGGTAGTATTGTCTAGGATCTGAAAATCATTAGAGGTGAACAAGAGTGAGCAATTATTGTCTTTTGTGAATTGGTGAACTGAAAGGAGATTGGTTTTAATATAAGGGACGTGGGTAAGGTTACCTAGGTGAAAGATAACGATGGGGGTTTTAATGGTACCCGTGCAAGTGTGAGAAATATTAAGGGACTCACCGTTGCCAACAGTAATACCATTGGAGCCATGATATGGATTTGGAACGTTAAGCTTGGATAGATCAGAAGTAACGTGCATGTTGCCCCCAGTATCCAACAACCATTCAGAGGAGGGGCCGGCTTGAGATGCATAATTGGCACGGTTATCACTATTTCGGCTCTCCTCATACCGAAACCAGCAATGAATAGCGGTGTGTTCTATTTTCTGACAGATTTGACAAGTTGGAAGATCCCGCTCGTAAGTGCCCTGCCCGACGCTGGAAGATGACTGCCTGCCGCTGCCGAAGGAGTGCAGGCTGTTGTTGCCGCTGCCGTCGCCGACCGTCAGACGACGGACGATCGTCTCGCCGACCGTCGCGCCAGCCTCTGCTTGTTCTGCCGTAGCCGCGACTCGCTGCCGCCACCACGCCCCCCGCGATAGTTCTGGCTTGCGGTGAGGGCGGTGGCCGGCTCCATAACAGCGGCTTCTCGGAGAAGAAGTTTGCTCTCCAGATCCACGTTGATTTCTTCACTTTTTAGCCACGAGGAGAGAGTAGCCAGGTCAACGGGCGTTGGACTGATGCGAACCTCCTGTTTAATGGAGGAGCAAGCTGATGGGAGCCCCCGAACGACGCACATGACGAGATCTTCTTCTGGAATGATTTCGTTCACGGTGTCGAGGGCTGTGATGATGGTGGAGACCTCGTCTAAATACTCCGCCATAGTTTTCGTGCCTTTGGTAATTCTGTGGAGACGATCACGCAATTGAAAAATAAGAGAGTGGGAAATTGATGCATAACGTGTTGCGAGGGCCGTCCACAGGGCTGAAGCAGTTGTGTAGGATCGGACGTGTTTCTGAACTGTGGGAGAGATGACCGCAATCAAACATGATCGGATCTGGCCATCCACGGCTTTCCAGGCGGCATGGGCCAGATTGGTTTTTTCTGATTTGTTCGTGGCGGTGATGACTGCCGGCGGCGGTTTTGTGCTTCCATCGACGTATTTGAGAAGGTAATTGGCCTCAAGGGCTGTAAGAACGGTGATTTTCCATGTAGGGTAATTTATGTCTGATAATTTTTTGGGAATCAGGGCATGAAGATGCCTGAGAAGGAGTTTAACGCCAGAAGGAAGTGAATCGAGAGGATCCACCTCGGTTGTCATGGATGCCGCTGCCCAAGAGAAGAGAGGGAACGATCGGTTCCCTAAAGAGAGAAAAAAACCTAGAGAAAAGAAGATCTAGGTTTTCTGGCTCTTGATACCATGAAGGAATATTGATTGTATTGAAGTGTTAACCTAATAAGGGAATACATGGGAGAGATATAAATGAGATATAGGAAGTAGTACTAATCCTAATAGGACTAGGATTAAGGAGTACTAATCCTAATAGGACTAGGATTAGTACATAGTAAATACTAATATTATTTAATACTATTTATTTAATACTATCTGTTATTACAAACCAACAACACCGTGAGGAGAAAGTTCTTGTACTGGCTCGAATTACCCCTTATTTGAGCATTTGAGTGACCATTTCTTCCATTACTTGCTTCTGGAACTAAGGTTATCTGTACAATCTAACATTCACTGGACCGGTTCCTGGCACCAAATGTATCGCATGATCAAGAAATCAAAATGGGGGCAGGCCTTGGGGCTTCTGAAAGACATCAGAAAAAGATTCCAAGATAGCATGAAGGGTCAGATTAATCTGCTCATCATGAGTAGACACAATTGAAACTATTTGCAAACAATATTATGTTGAGATTGCATCAGTTGCTTTATCTCGTCAGAGGCTATGCAATTGGATAGGCTTAGCAATAATTGGTTCTAATCCTTTCCAAATATTAGTTCCCTGGTAACTAAATTCAAATGTTTGTTTTGCATAATCCGTGATCACCCTTCCTAACAAAAAAAACCAAGATGCCCTAAGGACCACCTCAGCCCCATGTAATGATAATATATACAAGTTAACTGTGTGCCTACATAATTGAATTGTGAGGGGAAATTGTCGCACAACCCCTTCACACCTGAGTCGTGTTGGGAAAAAGCGGATATACAAAAAAAAATATATACGGTAAAAGTAATGGAAATAAAATGGAAAAATAATAACACCAAGAATTTTACGTGGAAATCCTTCTAAATAAGGGAAAAAACCACGGGCTAAGAGGAGCAACTGATATCACTATAGTAAGGAATTTTACATTGTGTAGTCACGAATACAATACCTAAAGTGACTACTTTACACTCAAAAGGAACAACACTCTTTTGGTTTCCATCTTACTAAAATATCACTCACACTCTGTTTTTTCTTCACATACTATTTTTCTTCTATAGTCTATAGAATACCTCACTTTGCTCTGAAAATGTTTTTTTCTCTCTAACTTGGTGCATTCTACAAATGAGCAAGAATACTCTATTTATATAAGTAAAAAATCATGCCTATGTCACTAATGACATAGGTAAATATACCAAAGTAAAAAAAGGGTTCAAATCTACCAATTTGTCAACTACCAAATCTTTCATTTTTAACTCTTATCACTATTCCTTTTTAACAATTACTTGTAGCAATTGAATAACAAAAGTTGACAAAAAATATAGGATGGAATCCTGAAATCTCCCCCTCTAGTCCCATTCACTGGATGGAGGTATATTCATCTTCTTTAGAGAGAGCTCATACCTACAAGTTCTTTCCATAACTCGAACTTGTCTTTTCGTATTGTCTTAGTCAACATATTTGCAGGATTTTCACTTGTGTGAATCTTTTTTATATGAAATAATTCACTCTCCACTTCCTCACGAATCCATTGATATTTGACGTCGAGGTGTTTTGTGCTTGTATGGTACATGGAGTTGTCAATTGCACTTTAATTGAAAATATACTCCATTTGATTCAAACTAAGGTCTTGAAAAAATCGTTTAGTCATATGATCTGCTTGCCAACTTCAACACACTTCTGCAGCTTCGATTGCCATGATATAGCTCCCCCTGTAAACAAATATCCAGTAGTGGATTTTATGTTATCAAGGTCACCTGCCATATCACAATCTGTATAGACTTTCAAGATTAGATTTGATGCTCCAAAACACAAGCATTAATCTGAGCTTCCATTAAGATACCTGAGTACCTACTTCATAGATTCCTAATGATCTTTTCCATGATTATCAAGAAATCTTCTGACAACACCAACTTCATGAGCAATATCAGTTCTATTGCATACCATTTCATATATTAGACTTCCGATGACGGAGGAATATGAAACTTTTGTCATGTTGTCTTTTGCTTCTTACTTGTAGGACACATCTTCTTGCTCAACTTCATATGACCAGCAGGAGTTGTACTAACAGACTAAGCATTATTCATATTGAAGCACTTTAGTAAACGTTAAATGTAATTATTTTGAGACAAATAAATCTTCCTTTCATCTTTGAGGCAAGTAATTCCCATGCCCAAAATTTATTTGACATGACCTAAGTCTTTCATTAAAAAAAGACTTACACAACTCTTTATTTAACTCTTCATATCATCCACATACAACAAAAGGATGATAAAATCATTGTCATAAAATTTTTGTACAATTACAAAATGATCTGAAAAAGTCTTCTTACATCCTTGCTCTCCCATAACAGATTTGAACTTCTTGTATCACTATCTAGGAGATTGTTTTAGGCCATATAGACTCTTTATGAGTTTGCACATAAAATTTTCTTTGCCTTTTACTTTGAAACCCTCAGGTTGTTCCATATAAATCTTTTCTTATAGGTCACTGTGAAGGATATTCATCTTCACATCTATTTGCTCAATCTCTAAATTAAGACTAGCAACCAAACCTAAAACTGTACGAATTGAGGACATTTTCACAATAGGAGAAAATATTTTGTCAAAGTCGATACATTTATTTGAATGAATCCCTTAACAACCAATCTAGCTTTGTACCTGGACTTCAAGTTGTGTTCTTCAACTTTAACTTTAAACACCCAGTTGTTCTTTAAAGATATTATTCCCTTAGGCAATTTTACCAACTCATGATGTGTTACTCATACAGAGACTTTATCTCATCTTGCATCACTTCAATCCATTGATCCTTGTGCTCATCTTCCATGGCCTTCTTATAACATTCAGGTTATCCCCCGTCATTGAGTAACACATACTCATTGGTTGATTAGCGGGAGGAAGGATTCTGTTATTGTGTGGACCTCCAAAGCGGAATATTTGATTCATCCACAACTTCATGAGCAATAAGATCATCAATAACAATATCATTGTAATTATCAACATCAACATGTTGATTCGATACGTGAATCTATGCGTTTGCATGATCATCAAGCCCAAAAACATCACGCATACATGTGTGAGGAACATCATCATGATGAACTATACCATCAAAACGTGAAGATTCTACCTTCACCAGTTTGTCAATATTTTTAATTGATTAATTCCCCATAAAAATAATATCACAACTTTTCACAAGTTTGTTTTCAATTGGATCATATAGCCTGTAACCAAATTCATCAAGGTCATATCCAATGAAGATGTTGTCTTGGCATCTAACTTGGACCTCTCATATTTCGACACATGTAAAAAAGCTTTGCAACCAAATGCTCTCAAATGGTCATAGGAAACATTTTTTTGGTACCAAACACTATTTGGTACAAGACTTTCAAAGCAACAACAAGATATAAATTAATAACATGTGCACCGGTCAATGAAGCCTAACCCTAAATGAGTTCGGCAACTTTGCTTCAGAAATCAAACATCTAACTCTTTCCATAAAGGTCATGTTCCTCCTCTCACCCAAACAATTAAGTTGAGACGTCTTGGGAGGAGTCTTCTGGTGTTTAATACCTTGATGCTTGCAGTATTCGTCAAATGATACACAATTTTCACCACCATTATCAGTACGAATACATTTCAGTTTCTTTCCATTTTCTCTTTCAAGTGAAGCCTGAAACTTCTTGAATACACCTAACACTTGGTCTTTAGTCTTCAAGAAATAGACCCAAAGTTTTCTCGAGCAATCATCAATGAAAGTGACAAAGTAGAGCGCACCACCCAATGTCTTTGTCTTCATTGGACCATATTAATAAGATTGCACCACCTCAAGCAACTCTTTCTGTCTCAAAGGAGGGTAGGACTTAAAAGAAACTCTATTAGTTTACAATCCAAGAAATGCTCACACTTTTCTAATTTAGGACTTTTGAAATTTGAAAATAAGTTTTCTTGGCTAGAACATTAAGTCATTTCTCGCTGATGTGGCTAATTCTCTTGTGCCATAACATTGAAGAGTTATTGCTTTTAACTGCATTCACCATATTAACACTAGCAGAGGACGTAGTCTAGTATAGACCACAACTTTTGTTACCACGAGCCACAACTAAGGAACCATTAATGAACTTTAATTTTCCAACACTGTTGGTACAAACATCTCCTTCATCATCCAAAACACCAACAAAAATAAGGTGCAAACAAACATCAGGATCATGTTTCACATTTTCAAAACTATTTTAGTTCCAACACTAGTCTCCAAACTAATTGTACTAGTACCAACCACCCTAGAAACAATCTCATTATCCATACTCAAGGTTCCAAAATCACCAAGATTACAGTAAAAGAAAAAATCCTTCCTTGATGTCACATGAGATGCAGCACAAGTGTCCAGAGCCCAGCTTGACTCATCACAAGCAATGTTTATCATATCCGCATTAAGAACGGTAACAAGATCTTCAATGGTGACGGTGGGTAGGTAATTTTTATTGCCATCATCCTTAGTTTCCTCTTTGTTTTTTGTTATCTTTCTTCAACTTCCTGCAGAACTTCATTGTGCTTTCATACCACCATGATAACACTAATATCATTAAATTTTGCCTCGGGATCTGCTCTTTTTTTGTTCTCTATAATGAGAACCGCGAGTTTTGTTTCTCCTCCTGGGCCAATTATCAGGACATCCAACGAATAAGAACGTGTTTTTTCTTCTCATCTCTTCGATCAAGACACTACTCTTGGGGGAATCCATAGAGATCACACCATCGAGAGAAGAATTTGACAATGAAGTTTTAAATGTTTCCAAAGAGTCTGATAGAGAACCAAGTAGAAGCAAGTGTTGAAATTCTTCATCAAATTTGATGCCCATAGCGGATAATTGGTTCATGATCCCCTGAAAATTATTCAGATGGTCTGTCATTGGAGAACCATCATGATACTTTAAACTCGACATCTCCTTTATTAAGAACATTTTTTTGTTGCCAGTATTCCGAGCATAAAAAATTTCAAGATGCTTCCATAGAGTTCGAACATGTGTCTCCCCAGAAATATGGTTCAACACATTATTGTCAAGCCATTGCCTAACGAATCCACAAACCTATCTGTACAACACATTCCACTGTTCATCTGTTTTATTATCAGGATTTACAGTGGTAAATACTGATTTGTAAAAGTTCTTGACATAAAGCAGCTCTTCCATTTTACCTTTCCAAATGGCCTGATTAACACCATTCAAAGTAACTAGTCTACTTGTGTTGACTTTCATCATTTTCCTAAAAAATATAGTTATCGCAAATCAAAGTAAATCTTTTCTGATGGGGAAGTTTAGACTGTGCTGCAACCACAAAGCATACTTAGGTATAACGTTGGCTGAGATACCAATTTGTTGGGGAAAAAATGGATAAATTCAAAAATATATATGGTAAAAGTAACAGAAATAAAATGGTAATATAATGACACAAATAATTTAACGTGGAAACCCTTCTAAATAAGGGAAAAACCACGGGCCATGAGGAGCAACTAATATCACTATAGGAAGGAATTTTACACAGTGTAGTCACGAATACAATACTCAAAGTAACTACTAAACACTTAAAAGGAACGACATTTTTTTGGTTTCCACCTTACTAAAATATCACTCGCTCTATATTTTTCTTCACATACTATTTTTCTTGTATAATCTATGGAATACCTCACTTTGCTTTGAAAATGTTTTTTTCTCTCTAACTTGGTGTATTCTACAAATGAGCAAGAATCCTCTATTTATAGAAAGAGAAAATCATGCCTATGTCACTAATGACATAGGTAAATATAGCAAAGTAAAAAAATGGTTGTGAATCTTACGAATTTTCCAACCACCAAATCTTTTATTTTTGAATCTAATCACTATTACTTTTAACAATTACTTGTAGCAATTGAATAGCAAAACATGACTAAAAATATGGGATAGACTCCACAAGTCCTTGGCCACACTACTACAACAAATCTTGAAATGGAAACAATTAGACGTTGCAGGAAACTTCCTATCCTTGCTTGGATGAAATTATGGTCACTACCTCTATCAACAAAGACCTGAACCGGGGGTCTATTAACATGACCAAGGAGTCGAAGTGTGAAAGAAAAAAGCCCACCGGCCAAAGCATGATAAGAAATAGTAGAATGTTCTTGTACTTCTAAACACTATAATTATTCTGCCAATATATCATCAGTGACGAATGACTCCTGTAATATTGTTTCACTAACGGTCTCATTAGTGAGGAGTAATAGTTGGGGTTGTGATTTGCATTTATGTCTGACTATATATTTTTCCTCACAAAAGTAGCAGAGTCCACACTAACGATGACTCTAAATTTCAACATATGATAAGCGTTTTAATGGGGGAGGGGGATGAACAACACGATTCAAGTTGTTGTTGGTAACTATCATAGAAGAGTTCTGGTAGGATGAGGAGACATTTGGGTTAGGTAGTAAAGGTTCACCCTTATTAGCCAAATTCGGTTTGATGGGTCTTTTCAAACCTAGATTCGTCGCTCTTGTATATAAGCTTGCTTAAGGGCCTCATCAGACGTCTTTGTCTTATGAGTCAATACCGAGTTCTTGATGTCCTCTCTTAGTCCAGAGATAAACTAGTGAAGCATAAGCCTATCAAAAATATCATCAATATCATTTGTGATGGATTTCCTTGCATATTTGTGACAATGGTAATTTGTTGGAGTTTTGCCAATTTTCCCGCTGCCAACTCCAGACCCTTCTGCTTGAATCAAATTTGCACTTTCTCAGCAAATGCCAGTCAACTAGTTGTTTGTTCCTAAACAACCATTTTGTACCATTCCACTGCTTCGCCATCGAGATAAAAATGATGTCATAGAAAACTTTTGATGTTATTTATTTCTATAAAAGTCAAAGTATCGCTCCGCTTGGAATATCCAAGCCTCTGAGTTGTCACCGCGAAATCGACCCAATTGCACTGTAGAGGGTTTGTGCCTTGTCATAGTGGCTGCCTGCAGGTGTTCCTGTCGAGTTATATTCATTTTCGGTTCATGACGGTGTGTCCCCATCAGATTTTTTGTGGAAACCACCTCCATCAGTAATTTCGGATCTCAGTGAGTTCTTTAGAGAAGGAATCCTTCACTTCCTTAATCGAATCATCCACGTGACACGTGAGTTGTTTTTGGTCCTCCTTGAGTGATCTCTAGATGAAAGCAAAATGAAAAAAATGCAACAAACCATATAACAATTCGCAAATAAAGGTAGCTACTATTGTAAGGATAACTAAATACAAGAACAAAAAGCAAAAATCACTAGACCAATAACAAGGAAAGAAGAAATTAAGGAGATGAGAAAACACAGAACAGAGAGAGGAGATAGCAAGACTAAAATTAAAATTATCCCGATTAATTCAGATCTTGTTTTCCTATTTATGAAATTTTGTACTTCGATAACCATTTGTTATTTCAGTTTGCTCACATTCTCATTATTTAGTTCCCACTACAAAATCAGTTAGCCTTGTTTAAGGGATTCTCAGACACTTACTTTTTTTTCAAAATCCAGTCTCCTGTTGAGTGTGTTTCTCCATGGTGGTTATTGATGTGTCCTCAAAGTCATCTTGTGAGGTCACAACATCATGGTTTGATATTTGAATTGAACATTAAAAAAATATAAGAAAATAGAAATATTTTTCTCTATACCTAGCACACCCTAATAAATGTACTTTTTAGAGGTTTCTATACTTTTACATATTTAAACTAAGGCTTTAGTCATATAATGTCATCAAAAGTTGTCTGCATATCTCGTTTAGACACCTCAAGTATAACATATACCTATTGAACATTTACATTATTCAAAATGAATACCTATTAAATATTTTTTGCTGACATGACATGGAAAGTGTATAACACATATATCTAGCATGTGAGAAGCATAATTATCTATTTTTAAAAATCTTTTTCTTATTATTTCTTTCTCTTCCACCATAACTCCTTCCTACGCCCTTCACCATTTCCAACGCCGTTGTCACAATCATCACCAACCACCCTTCTTTTTTATAGATTCTTCAATCATCTCACCCTCTCCCTCACCGCTCTTATATTCATTTGGAAAGCAACATTTCATTTTTGAAAATGCAAGAAAATCATTGTAAATGAATTTCTTAAACACAAATATAAAATCAGGATAAAAAAAGGAGAAAATGGAGGTGGTTCATCGTCAGACAAAACAATTTTATATTTTTTTTCATAAAGGAATCATTTATTCATTGAATAACTCAATTTCATAATTATCCATTCAATTTCCTAGACGAGAAGAGGGATAATTAATAAATATTAAGAAAATAAAGAAGGGTTCAATTCCAAACAAACAATTTCAAAATCCTTTTCTAGAACTGGAAATTTTTTCACTTAAATAGCTCAATTCCACCACTAATTTTGAATTTCCTTCGTTTTTATCCGAACCTCAAACAAAAAAAGAGAGATATAAATGAAGAAATTGAAGAAGAATTGAAGCAAATCAACATATCTGAAAAAGGTTGAACAGTCGATTGTTAAAAAAAACATATATGAGAAATTATTTGGATTTGAAGAAAACTGTGACGGCGGCAACACTGGTGGATATAAGACACAATCTAAAGAAGGTTGAAGAATGACCATGGGTGCACAAAAACTTTAAAATAGTTTTTCTTTTTTTTTAAGTCATTATCTAATTATTGTTTCAAGTCAAATTGTCTGTCATGTCATCGCGAGTATGTTACACTCATTTTATATTGGAAAACTTGCATAAATATACTATATTAAAAAAAAATATTTACCATTTATAGCAATAATATTTTTTTGCACATGATCACTTTTAATTGATTTATAATACAAGTTTAATACATATTACAAAGAACAATTTATTATTACATATAATACATGTTTTAACGATGGGTAATATATTTATCACACATTTTAATACACTTATAATACAATATGTCAAAATTTACCAAACAAACATAATATATTTCAAAAAATAATTATAATTCATATATATTGCATACATAACTCAATTTTAATTCATAATACAGATTTAACATAATATTGCTATAAATGGTAATAAATTAAAAGTATTTCTAAAATTAGTAATTACTTATTAAAATGTATTAATTTATGTAATTTTTTCTTTTTTATATTTTTAGTTGATTGTAAAATAATGTTGAAGTGGTCCTAATTCGAGCTAGTAGAGATGTTTAATAGGTACATGTCGTAGTTGAAGTGTCTAAGTGAAATATGCGGACAACTTTAAGGGGTTGTAAATGACATAAGCCTTTAAGAAAAGTGGAATTATATACTCATGAGTTAACCATATTTAATATTGTAATTTATTCGCTAAAACTAATGTTTCGAGAATGCTCACGTAAAATTAAATTAATTAACTTGAGACGAAAGGATTGAGATTTATATTTTTGATATATGAGTATTTAATAACGATATAAGTTACATTATTTGTGTGTTTTCTTAATTGAGAACTTTCAAAGTGAAATCTTATTGATTAAATGTCTTTGTCAGCATATGCACCTTGTGACGTCATTAATAAACATAAAATTCAATAAATTCTTAAAGTAAGGCATACAATTATAATTAAGAGATAAAAGTATCTAATAAAGATTTTATTGATTAAAAATGTGTTTGTCAGCATATGGACATTGTGACATCATTAATAAACATACAATTCAATAAATTCTTAAAGTAAGGCATAAAATTATAATTAAGAGATAATAGTATCTAATTATACTCTCTCTGTCACGACCCAAAATGATTCGTGAGTGACACCCACACTTACCTCCTTAGGTGGGCGAACCAAAACATCTAAACCCCAACATATCCAATAGTTCAACTATAAATATTATTAATAATGCGGAAGCTCCAAAAGATACTAAACAACCAATTTAAATAAGTTTCTAAAGTTTAATACTTATCATCCCAATAACTGATAGTCATCACATCAAGGACATCTATTTCCAAGTTACCAAGTCTAAGAGTGTTTAAGAAACCAAAATAAACAAAAAGATGGTCCATGTCCGAAATTCAAAGACATCAAGACATGAATGAGAGAATGCATCACGAGCTAGAATTAATAGCTCACCCTAAACTCTGATGTGCTGTAGATTGGCTAGAATTGTGGGCGAGTCGAAGTCGATGGTACACTTGCTGCGCTCCGCAAAAGAATATAGAAGAAAATATAAGTAGGGACCAGTACAAGGAACACGTACTAAGTAGGTATCATCGGTCAACTTAAAATAGAAATTAATATATATTGAATAATAATATAAAATCAACTACAATACTTAACAGATGGCAAGCAACAAAATATATGAACCATTAATAACAACACCATAACAGGTACACCATAATCACAACATCAAGCACACCTATGAGGACTCATGCCTCCACACCATACTCATTTGAAAGATAGGTTCTTTGAGGTTAAGTTTATTAAGTTACTTCAAGATGCCTTTCCTTTAATGTTATTGTGTCGGAACGTGACACTTCGATTCCATATACCGTATCAGAACGTGACACTCCGATCTCATAATACCATATCGGAACGTGACACTCCGAACCAATTATCTTATTATTTTACTTCATCAAGCCTTCTTTATTCAAGTTGTCATTTTACTAGAGATGGTTCAAGATTAGAAATTCAACAGTCTCATAATTTTAGGACAACCAAAAACCACACAATCAAGACATACAACCACACAATCAAGTACATATGAGACTTTACAATATCAATTAATACATATCAATCTCTATTGAGAGTTTATCTATCAAATAGAAATAAATCATAACCTACCTTCACCGAAGATCCGAAGTCAAGCAACTACTATTCCAATGTCGTTCCTTTCCTTATTGCCTCTGAACCCTTCCGATCTATCAAGTACATATATATATATATATATATATATATATATATATATATATATATATATATATATATATATATATATATATATATATATATATATGGTCGATGACCTAATTTTGGAAGTAGTCGAGATGCCTTTCCTGGGGGAACCCTTCCTTGCATTATTTTATTGTATTCGCTTCAATCACTCCTGTGGCGACCTCGTCTTAAGATAAGATATAGGCAATAAGACTTTAAGAGCACCTGAACGCCTTTGCCCATAGATAATACTGGGGACAAAAGTCTCTGGGGGGGGGGGGGGGTTCTATGGAGCAAGTCTCCCATTGCTTGCCTATACCCATCAATCCACCTAATTCTATAATCAATATCTTAAAGTTCAAATTTAAAGATAAGTCTTACTTCCTCCAATTAGCACAATTTAATGAAATTTAAGTAATTCAATAAACCTAATATTTAATTACCTATCTCAATATATTAAAAACTTAACTTTATAACATGATAATAATATTAATTACCTTAATTCCTATACCACTGGTGACGAAGCCAGTGGCAGACCGAGTAGCAGCAACTCAACGTTCCCTTTCATATTTAGCAGTTACCAACCAAACATATATAATCTGTAACCTTCCCTGCTAACTAAACATTAACCCACTATTTGTTTCACCTATAATGTGACCAATCAGCACATCTCTTTTAACATTAAACTTTTCAATTTTCCAACTACTCGTAATCAATTCCATTAACAATCTATACATTCAATAGTAATAATCAAATAAACTTTAATTAATACATTAATTTCATTGAATTTCTGACTCGACAATCGCCAACGAACAAATATGCATACTGTCATTCCATTCTTTCACCATAACACTAAAATACAATAATTCCTACACTTACATATTATAACTTTTCTACACTATTATCTATCCATCTTTTATGCAAAGTAAAGAAAAATTTATTGAAAACCTTAAAGTTGTCCTTTCAATCTTGTTCACTGACTGCGTCTCTTCAAATTTCTTTTTCTTCTACTAAACCCTTAATTCCCTTTTACAGTATATTTCTTCCTACTTATTATATAATTAATTATAAATATGGTAAAATATATGCACTATTAACTTTAAAGTTATCTTCTTTAACCACCAACTAAATAAATTATAAAAACTATTCCACTAATTTCATAATGGTAGTTATAAATAGTCCAAAATACCCATGGAAAGTCTACCAAAAAAAATATTTATGAAATAAAAAGCTCTAATACGTAAAACGACCAAAGTAGTCATTACAATAGATACACATTTACCCATCGTTCATCCTCGAACGATCAAAAAAAGAAAGGCGAGGACGAGAAAGAGTACATGAATCAATAAAAAGATGTGGATATCTTTCATGCATATCAGCCTCACTCTCCCAAGTGGACTTTTCAACTGGTCGATTCTTGCACTGAACCTTGATAGAGGCAATCTCTTTTGATCTCAATTTTCGGACCTCTCTATCTAGAATAGCAATAGGATCCTCCTCATAAGACAGATTCTCATCAAGAACAACTAAATCCCAACGAATAATATAATTTCCATCACCATGGTATTTTTTCAGCATAGATACATGAAAAACAGGGTATACTCATGACAAAGGCAATGTCAATTCATAGGCCACCTCCCTCACGCGCTTCAGAACTTCAAATGGACCAATATACCTCGGACTAAGCTTACCTCGCTTACTAAACCGCATCACACCTTTCATGGGTGAAACCTTCAGCAAGACTTGTTCACCCTCCATAAAATCCAAGTACCTAACGTTTCGATCTGCATATTCCTTCTTCCTGCTCTGAGCTGCTAAAAGCTTCTCTTGAATGAATTTTACTTTATCTAACGATTCCCTCAAAAGATCGGTACCCCAAGCTCTCATCTTAAATGCATCAAACCAACCAATGGGAGACCTACATCTCCTCCATACAGTGCCTCAAATTGGGCCATATCAATACTTGAGTGATAGCTATTGCTGTATGAAAACTCTGCTAATGGTAAGAATTTATCCCAATGACCACCAAAATCTATCATACATGCACGAAGCATATCCTCCAACACTTAAATTGTTCGTTCAGATTGTCCATCGGTATGAGGATGAAATGCAGTACTAAGATCCAATCTAGTACCTAATTCAACATGTAGGGTCTTCCAAATCTTAGAAGTAAATTGCGTACCTCTATCTGATATGATGGAAAGTGGAACTCCATGCAATCGAACAATTTTCGAGATATAGAGTTTGGCTAACTTCTCTGCATTGTATGTCATCGTGACCGGAATGAAGTGAGCCGACATAGTTAACATGTCAACAACTACCTAAATAGAATCAAACTTATCCAATGTCTTTGGAAGACCAACTAGCAAATCCATCGTAATTCTTTCCCACTTCCATTCAGGAATAGGCATTCTCTGAAGTGTCCCTCCAGGACTTTGATGTTCATGCTTTACCTGCTGACAATTCGGGCATTGCACAACAAAATCAACGATGTCACGCTTCATTCTACTCTACCAATAATGTTGCCTTAGATCATGATACATATTGGTTGCACCATGATGTATAGAATACCTCAAACTATGAGCCTCTACAAGAATAGTGTGAGTTAAATCATCAACACTGGGAACACATACCCTTCCCTTAATTCTCAAGACGCCTTCCTCATCAATTATTGACTCTTTAGCCTCTCCTCGCAATACCATATCTCGAATTCCGCTCAGCTTCTCATCAGCAAACATTTTTCCCTTAATCTTATCAAGAAAAGAAGATCTTGCCTCCACACAGGCCAAAAATCCTCCTTTCTCTAGTACTTCCAGCCTCATAAAGTCATTATCCAGGGTCTCAACCTCTATAGCCAATGGGCGTCTAGAAACGTGTAAGTGGGCTAAACTACCCATGCTCCCTGCTTTTCTACTTACAGTATCTGCAATAACATTAACTTTTACTGGGTGAAACAAAATAGTAATATCGTAGTCTTTCAATGGTTCCATCTACCTCCTCTGCCTCAAATTCAAATCCTTCTGAGTAAAGACATATTGTAAACTACGATGATCTGTATAAACTTCACACTTGACCCCATATAGATAATTTCTCTATTGCTTTAATGTAAATACCACTGCAGCTAACTCCAAATCATGGGTTGGATAGTTACGTCCATGCACTTTCAATTGTCTCTAAGCATAAGCAATTACATTCATCTCCTGCATTAGCACTGCACCAAAAACAGAATAAGATGTATCACAATAAACAATAAAATTCTAACCTTCCACTTGCAAGGTAAGAATTGGTGCATTAGTCAACAAAGTCTTGAGTTTCTGGAAGCTTTCTTCACATTCATCCGACCATACAAATTGAACATTCTTCTTAGTCAAATTTGTCAGCTGGGAATCAATAGAAGAAAATCCCTTCATAAATCGATGGTAGTAGCTGACTAAACCAACAAAGCTCCTTACCTCTGAAACATTATTAGGTCTTACCCAACTCTTCACTACTTCAATCTTATAAGGATCCACCATTACTCCATCCTTAGAAACCACGTGCCCCAAGAAGGACACTGAATCAAGCCAAAACTCACACTTGGAGAATTTGGCATAAAGCCTTTTCTCCCTTAACAACCCCAATACAATTCTCAAATGCTCCTCATGTTCTTTCCTGCTCTTTGTGTATATCATTATATAATTAACAAATACAATA
This sequence comes from Solanum arcanum, assembly GCA_027789145.1. Taxonomy (NCBI): domain Eukaryota; kingdom Viridiplantae; phylum Streptophyta; class Magnoliopsida; order Solanales; family Solanaceae; genus Solanum; species Solanum arcanum. Next base: position 34,176,229 of record CM050941.1, on the reverse strand, counting down.
ACAAAGAGGTATTAATATAACTTAAAAGTCTCGTTCATCAGGATCATGAAAGCAACAGGGGCATTCGTAAGCCCAAAAGACATTACTAAGAATTCATAATGCCCATACCTGGTTCGAAAAGCAGTCTTTGGCACATCTGTTGCCCGTATTTTCAATTGATGATAACCGGATCTCAAATCAATTTTAGAGAAGACACAACCACTTTTTAACTAATCGAACAAATCATCAATGAGAGGAATGGAATACTTGTTCTTAAAAGTTACCTTATTCAGCTGCCTGTAGTCTATGCACATCCGAAAACTTCCATCTTTCTTCTTCACAAAGAAAATAGGAGCACCCCAAGGGGATGCACTCAATCTAATAAAAACCTTTACCTAATAACTCCTGAAGTTGGGCCTTTATTTCTCTTAATTCAGCTGGAGCCATTCTATAAGGGAGAATTGAAATGGGGTGAGTACCCGGCTCCAGATTAATACAAAAATCAATATCTCTATCCGGTGGCATGCCAGGAAGGTCTGCAGGAAATACATCCAGAAACTCACAGACTATCGAAACAGACTCAATCGAAGGCACTTTGGAAGTATCATCCCTGAGATGTGCCAAAAAAGATAAACAAGCCTTACTCACCAACCTTTAAGCACGAAGAAAAGAGGTAATACAAACTGGAGTGGAAGTATAGTCACCCTCCCACACTAGCGGATTTGTCCCAGGCTTGGCCAATGTCACAATTTTAGCATTACAATCTAAGATAGAAAAATTTGGAGAAAGCCAAGTCATACCCAGAATTACATCAAAATCAACCATATCTAAGAATAATCAAATCTACATAAGTATTGTTCCCCAAAAAATTCACAAGGCAAGATCTATACACCTTCTCAACAATCACAGACTCACCCACAGGAGTAGAGACACGAATAGGCATGTCAAGCAAATCACAATATAAATCAAGACCAGTAGCAAATGAGGAAGATACATATGAAAATGTGGATCCAGGATCAAACAATACATAATCCATGCAATCACAGACCAAAAGAGTACCTGTGATAACAACATCAGATGTCTCTACTTCAGACCTCCCATGGAAAGCATAACAATGGGCCCTATCACCTGTCTGTCCATTGCCCCTACCAAGTTGCGCTGCAGTAGTTCCAACTTGCCCGCCACCCCGACTGAACTGGTGACCACCATTACCTTGGCCACCACGTCCTCCAAAATGGAGGCCTCTGCCATGACCACCTCTACCTCTAACTACTAGGGGTCTCTAACTCTGTTTTGGACAATATTTCCTAATATGTCTAGCCTTTCCACATCCATAACAATTCCTGGAGTCAAGTATAGGTCTTTATGAAAATGACGAAGTGTGGAGATAACCTCCAAACTCAGAAAAAGGCTGACTCATCTCCGATGAACCTCCAGCCAAAGCCTGCAATGAAGATTGAATAGGACAGGCCGGGTACCTCATGAACTCTGCCTTCTGGAGTAAGAACCACTAAACTCACCTCCCTTACGGAACTTCTTAAATGTCGACGCCGTGGTGAAGTCTTCTGGCTTCATCCCCTCTACCTCTATCATAAAATCAACCACTTCCTGAAAGGATTTTGCTGCAGCAGCTACCTTTAAGGCTGGAATCTGCAAATCTGACCTCAATCCTTTCACAAAGCGGCGAATCCGCTCTTTTGGACTGAATCAAAGTTGAGTGGCATACCTTGATAGTGCACGAAACATGGTCTCATAAGCAGCAATAGACATCCTTCCTTGCTCTACGCTCAGGAACTCATCTCTCCTCCTATCCCACTAAGTTCGGGGTATATACTTCTCCATAAATAAGTTAGAAAATGATGCCCAAGTCATAGGTGGTGCCTTTGCTGGTTGACACTAAACATACGACCGCCACCACATTTTGGCATCCCCCTGAAACTGGTAGGTCACAAACTAAACACTTAATCGTTCTACTATGTCCTTCTTATGTAGCAGCTCATGCCAATCAACCAGAAAATCATAGTCATCTTCAGATTAAGCACCCTTGAAGGCTGGAGGTTTCAACTTTAAGAACCTAATGAAAAGGTCATGCTGATCACCTATCATTATAGACCCTGTAGTCAATCGAGGAAACGTGCCTACTTATATTTATCCATCCATGCGGGGAGCCATAGCAGCTGCATGTTGTACTCCCTGAACCTGAGGTGCTGGTGCAGAAAACACTGGAGGTGTTTGGCTCTGATCAGATAACCCGCTAAGATAAGTAGAAACCTGGTTAATCATCTCTGGGGTAGGCTGTGGTGGTACTTCCTTATCCTGAATCTGCTCATATTCCCCTTCTTCACCCTCTGTCACTACCTCATCAGTCGGTGGAGAAGTCACTGCTCTATCCCTAGTTGGACCAGGTGTTTGTCCTCTGCCTTTAGTGGGCGTCCTCCTGTGACCTCTACCACGGCCTCTTGACACTACTCCTCCTCGAGTTACAGCCCCAATGGTTGGCTTAGACGCCCTCTGTCTTGCTGGTGTTGGTGTTGGCACAATTGTTTCTCTAGTTCTAACCATCTTCGAAATAGAGGGAGAAGGTCAGATACCAATTTGTATCACATGGATACCAATTATGTATGGATCCAAGTAATAGCACGAAAGAAAGAAAGAATGGAGTTTTCCTAAAGTCCTATAGCCTCTAAAAGTAAAGTAAAGGCGTCCCCATACCATTCCTCAAGACTCTACTAGACTTGTCCTTGTGTGATGAGACCAACGAACCTAACGCTCTGATACCAAGTTTGTCACGATCCAAAATGATTCGTGAGTGGCACCCACACTTACCTCCTTAGGTGGGCGAACCAACACATCTAAACCCCAACATATCCAATAGTTCAACTATAAATAATATAAATAATGCGAAAGATCCAAAAGATACTAAACAACCAATTTAAATAAGTTTCTAAAGCTTAATACTTATCATCCCAAAATTTGATAGTCATCATATAAGGGAAATCTATTTCCAAGTTACCAAGTCTAAGAGTGTTTAAGAAATCAAAATAAGCAAAAAGATGGTCCATGTCCGAAATTCAAAGACATCAAGACGTGAATGAGAGAATCCATCACGAGCTAGAATTAATAGCTCACCCTGAACTCTGATGTGCTGGAGACTGGCTAGAGCTTAGGGCGAGTCGAAGTCGCTGGTACACTTGTTGCACTCCACAAAAGAACAGAGAAGAAAATACAAGTAGGGGTCAGTACAAGGAACACATACTAAATAGGTATCATCGGTCAACTCAAAATAGACATCAATATATAATGAATAATAATATAAAATCAACTACAATACGTAACAGTTGTCAGGCAACAAAACATATAAACCATTGATAACAACACCATAACAGGTACACCATAATCACAACATCAAGCGCACCTATGAGGACTCATGCCTCCACACCATACTCATTTAAAAGATAGGTTCTTTGAGGTTAAGTATATTAAGTTATTTCAAGATTCCTTTTCGTTAATATTATTGTGTCGGAACGTGACACTTCAATCCCATATACCGTGTCGGAACGTGACACTCCGATCCCATAATATCGTGTTAGAACGTGACACTCTGATCCAATTATCTTATTATTTTATTTCATCAAGCCTTCTTTATTTAAGGCGTCATTTTACTAGAGAGGGTTCAAGATTAGATATTCAACAGTATCATAATTTTAGGGCAACCACAAACCACACAATCAAGACATACAACCACACAATCAAGTACATAGGAGACTTTACAATATCACTTAATACATATCAATCTATATTGAGAGTTTATGTATCAAATCGAAATAAACCATAACCTACCTCCACCGAAGAACCGAAGTCAAGCAACTACTATTCCGATGTATTTCTTTTCCTTATTTCCTCCAAACCCTTCCGATCTATCAAGTATATATATATATATATATATATATATATATATATATATATATATATATATATATATATATATATATATATATATATATATATATATATATATATATATATATATATATATATATATAAAAGGTGTAAGTTAACAAGATCATAAATACTCCGATTGTTCTGTGTCTAGCCTATACCCATCAATCCACCTAATTCTATAATCAATATCTTAAAGTTCAAATCTAAAGATAAGCCTTACTTCCTCCAATTATCACAATTTAATGAAATTTAAGTAATTCAATAAACCTAATATATAATTGGACAACTTTCACATATAGCAAACAAAAAATTCATATTTGTATGCTATAGCAAAGTTTGCATAATTGCGCTCCATAGCAAACATAAAACTGTATAATTCGCTATGCATATACAATTGTATAATTCGTTGGCCTAAATTGGATAATTCGCTGGCCTATTTCGCTGCAATTGTATAATTCACTATCCTATTTCACTGTGATTGTATAATGCACAATTGTATAATTCGCTGCCTATTTCGCTGCAATATTTTTATAAAATTTGTTTTGCATACAGTTGAATCGAATCAAAATGTATGTATATTGCATAATTATAAGTGTATAGCAAGAAAATATATGTTTTTCTCTCGCTTTATACAATAATAGAAACACAATATACACTTCTGTTGTATAAAGCTAGAGAAAATTGTATTTCACTGAAATTGTATGACTCGCAATTGTATAATTCGTTGGCCTTTTTCTCAACAATATTTGAAGTAAAATGTTTGTAAATTGTATAATTAAGTGTATAACACGAAGATATATATTTTTGCATGTGTATATAAAATTTTCTCTCGCTTTATACAAAACAGAAACAGAATTTATACACTTTTGTGTATAAAGCGAGGGAGGCGAGCGAGAATGGAGAGTGGCGAGCGAGATTTTTGGGAGAGAGATGCCTGGCAAACGTTAGCTAACGTTTGCTATGGAGCACAATTAAATCAAACCATAGCTACTCCATTTATTTCAGGTTATTAGTTTGCTATTATATATAATTTTCCCTATATAATTACCTATCTCAATATATTAAAAACTTAACTTTATAACATGATAATAATATTAATTACCTTAATTCCTATACCACTGGTGACGAAGCCAGTGGCAGACCGAGTAGCAGCAACTCAACGTTCCCTTTCATATTTAGCAGTTACCAACCAAACATATATAATCTGTAACCTTCCCTGCTACCTAAACATTAACCCACTATTTGTTTCACCTATAATGTGACCAATCAGCACATCTCTTTTAACTTTGCACATTTCAATTTTTTAACTACTCGTAATCAATTCCATTAACAATCTATTCATTCAATATTAATAATCAAATTAACTTCAATCAATACATTAATTTCGTTGAATTTCAGACTCGACAATCGCCAAAGAACAAATATGCATACTCTCATTCCATTCTTTCACCATAACACTATAATACAATATTTCCTACACTACATATTATAACTTTTCTACACTATTATCTATCCATCTTTTGTAAAGTAAAGAAAATTTTATTGAATGCCTTAAAGTTGTCGTTTCAATCTTGTTCTCTAACTGCGTCTCTTCAAATTTCTTTTTTCTTCTACTAAACCCTTAATTTTCTTTTACACTATATTTCTTCCTACTTATTATATAATTAATTATAAATATGGTAAAATATATGCACTATTAACTTTAAAGTTACCTTTTTTAACCACAAACTAAATAAATTATAAAAATTATCCCACTAATTTCATAATGATAGTTATAAATAGTCCAAAATACCCATGGAAAGTCTATCAAAAAACAATATTTATGAAATAAAAAGCTCTAATACTTAAAACAATCAAAATAGTGGTTACACTCTCCTTCAAAATATTTTTATATTTTATTTGTTGAGAGCCGGTTTAATTAATATCCGAAGCACTATACGTTAGCATTCTTTTCTATACGTTAACATTCTTGTCAATATTATTAAAATTAAAGTTTAAATACATAAAAGTTATACAAAAGAAAAAATATTATACGTTAGCATTCTTTTCTTTTTTTTCTTTTTTTTTTAAAAAAGTGGATTTCTGTAGAATTAATTAATAGTAGAGTAGAATTGCCTAGTTTACATGCATAAAGTTCATTAAATATTTGAGGGGATAAACAAATCAATTAATATGCAGAAATAAATTTTGAAAAGTTAATTCACTAATTAATGGCTTATTCTTTTTTATTTAATTGTCAAAAAAGAACTTTATTACTTACTATCAAATACGAAAAACTTAAAAGTACAAAACCATAAAATACCTAACATATCCCTGTGATAGATTACAAAAATCTGATGATTTCTCTTTATATATATATATATTAACAATAGGCTTTTGGAAAAGGAAAGAGAAAATGAGATCGAGTCTTTTTTTCTTTTATTTTTCTTGTTATATTAAATAGGGTAGGGAAATAATTTTAAAAAATAAAAAATCAAATCATTATCAATAAAATTAAATTTCGTATAATCGGTCATTTAAGCTAGGGAAAAGGGTCAAATATGCCCCTAAACTATTTAAAAAGGTTTAGATATTCTTTCGTTTAAAGTTTGGTCCATTTATACCCTCGCCGTCCAACTTTTGGTCTACATATGCCCTTTTGGGCTTTAGTTGGCCAACTCGGAATATCCAACTCATTTTACTTTTATTTAAATGCCAAATGGATTTTCCACGTCATTTTTATGTATTATCACTTGACACTTATATTCAAGGGAAAAGGGTCAAATATGCCCCTACACTATTCGAAAGGTCTAGATATACCCCCCGTTTAAAGTTTGATCCATTTATACCCTCGCGTCCAACTTTTGGTCTACATATGCCTTTATGGGTGTTAGTTGGTCAACTAGAAATATCCAACTCATTTTACTTTTCTTTAAATGTCAAATGGGATTTCACATAATTTATATATATTATCACTTGACATTTATATTAAAAGAGAAAGGGGTCACTTCTGTCGTAACTATCCGACCCAATTTTAAAACACATATACGATCGTGTTTTAAATGGTTCAATTATGCCCCTAATCCGACTCAAATATGTGTGAATTTTTTGTTATTTATATCATCATCGCCTGCTGCAGCTTGCAGTTGTGTCTGTAACGTTGTTGCGGTAAATTTCTCTGCTCTAGCCTTGCCTGCCAGGTTTGCGCCTCCAGCTCTGCGTTGTGCCAAAATGCTTTTCAAACCTCTACTTCCTTTTCCTTTATTTGTCGTGCCATTGATTCCTCGGCGGTTCCAATCAGAGCACGATAGTGTTCGCCATTAATGGTTCAATTATGCCCTAATCCGACCCATATAGGGTATTTAGAAAAAGGGTCGGGTTGTATAGAATATTTAAAAGACGGGCCGTATATGTGTTTTAAAATTAGGTCGGATAGTTAGGGGCATAAAAGACCCCTTTCTCTTTTAATATAAATGTCAAGTAATAATATATAAAAATGATATGGAAAATCCATTTGGCATTTAAAGAAAAGTAAAATGAGTTGGATATTTCGAATTGACCAACTAACACCCATAAGGGCATATGTAGACCAAAAGTTTGGACGCGAGGGTATAAATTGACCAAAACTTTAAACGGGGGTATATGTAGACCTTTCGAATAGTTTAGGGGCATATTTGACCCTTTTCCCTTGAATATAAATGTCAAGTGATAATACATAAAAATGACGTGAAAAATCCATTTGGCATTTAAATAAAAGTAAAATGAGTTGGATATTCCGAGTTGGCCAACTAACGCCCAAAAGGGCATATGTACCAAAAGTTGGACGGCAAGGGTATAAATGGATCAAACTTTAAACGGAGGATATATCTAGACCTTTTCAAATAATTTAGGGGCATATTTGACCCTTCTCCATTTAAACTATTATGCTGTGAAAAGATTTTTTATAAATAATGCTAAAGATATCACATCAACAAAAGATGAATAGGGACTAAGCCAAAAGTGACAACATAGTTGTAATGTGTGGCTCCATTTAGATAGAGAAGTCGTAATCATTCATGTACATTTCTTCCTCTAGAGAATAAAAAATATCAAACCATGCACCACATGTGGTATGTATCTCAATTATGTTTATAATATATATATATATATATATATATATATATATATATATATATATATATATATATATATATATATATATATATATATATATATATATATATATATATATATATATATATATATATATCGACAGGAGTATTTAATTAATATAACAGATGTGAAGATGCCGACATGTATATGTTTGTGTATTATTTATTAACAAATTAATCTGAAGTGTTTTTAATATGAAAGAAAAAAATTCTTCACATTTTATGTAAAATGTTTTGTCCAGAAAATAAGTTCGATAAAAAATAAGAAAAATTAATTTCTAAATGAAAATATGAAAAACAAATTATGTAAATCATACTCCCCTCCTCACCTCTTACACCCCCTACCCTTCATCTTTACCTTTCATAATATTTATTTAAATTATATATAAATATTTCTCGATATCAAATTCAATTTATAAATTAAAAGTAAAAAAGATAAAAATAGCTATTTATTTTCTTGGAACCATTTTTTAAGAAAATATTTCTATCAACAATGTTTTTTATTACATCCAACATGTAGAGAATAGCAGAAGAAAGGTATAATTCGTAAATCATTCTGCTAGCCCAAGATCGTTAACTAAGATCAGAAGATTCAACTAAGAAAGAGGAAGTTAGAAGGGAGAAAGAGTATTTTGGATAAAAGAACTATTTGGTTTGGGTTGATTACAAATGTACAAGACCACCTATATTTATACTTGTTCATGGATGGTTCGAGAAATTCTTCTAGATACTTCTACAAAAAAAATTCTAGTGATCATTATCTTCAACCCTAGAATATCTAGATATTTCTTAAAGATATTCCAGATTCTACACTAGACTATTCTAGAAACTATACTAGAAAAATTGATGATATTCCAAAAATCAACTTTATCATTTTTCACACTCCCCTTTAAAGTGAATTTTGGAAACTACCCCACACTTGTTGTGAAAGAACTCAAATGAAGGTTTGAGCCACGTCTTGGTGAAAATCTCGGCATTTTCTTTTGGACTCCTCTTCCTTCTTCAAATGATAAAGATTTTTCACGATCAATTGATCCATGTATATTATCTCCTTGCTGAGTTCTCAAACAACCCCTTTTTCTCAACAATTATATTATCGAGAGAAGCACTATTAATTTCCTCTGAAGTCTAAAGACGTACATATGATCCACTATTATATTCATATATCATCTCCTCTATAGATTTGTTGGCATCTTCAAAACTTTAAAAAATCATATCCTTTGTCCTTGAGACTTCAATATCAATTTATTTTCAATATCAATTTCTTTATCTATTTGATCTTTACTTTCTCCATCGGCTTTCAAAAATTGCTTTGAGTCATTCTTTAGCCTTGATATTAAAGATTTTTGACCAAATACTTTCACTTCCAATGCATCTCCATCAATGCTTTCACTATAAACGTCGCCACTAGCACATGTAGTTTCACATTTTGCATGTTCGGGACCTTCTTCTTTGATTTCTTCAATAGAAGCTTCCATATCACAACTTGGAACATCTTCAAAAAATTCTTGCTTCGTGCCAACAACATCAGCTTCTTGCTTCTCCAAGTGATCGTATATTATATTTTGAATCCTCGATCCATTCTTTTTCAAGATTGATGGAAATCATGGCATCTATTGCTCGAGCCTCAGCTCCTTCACATTTTTCCCACTCTTCTTCTTTTTCTTCAACAACTTTTTGATCTATATTACTCTCTTTGGCTCGGCAATATCTTTTTATGTGACCTATGTTTCCATATTGATAACATCTAAGAGGCTTCTTGCCGTAATAGTTAGAAGACTCTTCCTTCTTTCTAGGTGAGCATGAACCACCTGAGGATCGAGAGTGTGTCATATTTCCTATTTTTCCTTTAAAGTTTCTCTTGTCAGCTACAAGAGAATCTCCCTCGCCATCCTTGAAAAACACCCTAGCCAACTGCTTGTCTAGTAATTCTTGTGACGACAACAAATTTTCAAATTCCTCCAAGGATGGTTGTTGAGTCCATCCTTGAATCAAAGTCACAAATGGAATATATTCAAGTTTTAACCAACGAATGACTATGCTTCTCATCATGCTTCAGAAATAGCCTCTTTCGGATTCATTAAAGATATATTAGAAAATAAGTTCTTAATCTTCAAAAAACACTCAGTGATAGAAATATTACCTTGAGTGGTATTAGCTAATTCATTCTCCAATATCTGCAGTCAAGCTTCATTTTTCTAGTTTAACAAACGATAGAGGGTCCTCCATATTTCATGAGATGATTTAAACTTTATAATGTGATAAAATAAGCCGGAGGATATTGTCCTCTTTAGAAAGAACTCTGCCTTCGCATTAATCTGCTTCCACTTCATGTATGCACTACTATATTATGTTCCATCGGCAGGAGGACTTGTGTCATTTCCATTAACAACATCCCACAAATCCTCTCCCACAAGGTATGATTTTATTCAACAATTCCATCCCCAGTCCATTAACACGACCGCTAAAATCTATATAGACAAACTAGTTGAATCTAATACCAATTCGATCTTGATGTAACACTCTCTAGACAATCTGCGACTACGACTCTGATTCCATGTAGAGAATAGCAACAGAAAAGTATAATTTGGTAATCCTTCTGCTAACCTAAGATCATTAACTAAGATTAGAAGATTCAACTAAGGAAGAGAAATCTAAAAGGGAGAATGAGTATTTTGGATAAAAGAACTTTGATATAGAAGAAGTCTATTTGGTTTGGGTTGATTACAAATGTATAAGATCACCCATATTTATATTTATTCATGGATGATTTTATAAATTCTTCTAGATAATTCTACAAAGAAAATTCTAGTGATCATTATCTTTAACCCTAGAATATCTAGATATTTCTTGAAGATAACTATTCTAGATTCTACACTAGACTATTTAAGAAACTACACATAACGCCCAGAGCCTACACCCTAGACGTGACCAGCACTCGAAGACCATTAGTGGCCCCCAAGCAAACCCTTGATCTATCTCACTTAACTCACCCAAAGACTAAACTCAACTAAAACAAGAATAAAGTATATAAAAAAACAAATACTTCATAATTTAAGCTAGCCAAAATGGTACTCGACTCTCAACAAGTAAATTGACCGAAACTGAACTACTAACAGTCTATGGACCTCTAACTGACTGAAGAGGGATGAACCCACAACATCCTAATAGACTAAGCAAGAAAATAAATAAAAGGGATGTCCTCCGGAATACAAGGAGGCTCACAACCTGACTGTGGAGTGCTCAACGAGATCAACGGTGCGCTTCGTGCTGATCCTGGTTACCTGCGTCTGCATCATAAAATGATGCAGGCCAACTGACATCAGTATATTTAATGTATGAGTATTTCGAGTACTAAACACAATGATAAAATTTGAAATGGAGTAAGGATGAACTTACCTTAGCTCTGCTCAACTCATAAGATAACAACTCAATAAAAAGAAATAACGACATATACAACGTATATTTATGTAAAACTGATAAAACTGTGTAAGTCTTAGTTCATTAAAGATATACAATAATAAACTCAACTTTACTTATACATGAAAGTAATATAGTTTCTGTCGGAGTTTTTCTAACCGACAACTACCATTATCAGCCTAAGCCGTGATACAACGTCTTGCCCACGCTACCAGAACTGTTCTATACTTTCCTGTCACATAGAACATCCTTTGCCTAGTGGATCCACTGGCTAACCTTACGTGATCATCTAAAAGGTATGACACGTTAATACCCGTGTTACATGGCTTACATGAGAACTTGAGTTATTTAAACTCTCATCGCCACCTCTGTGCTCAATACTACTCCCAAAACGTACTTTGGCTCATGTTTTTAATAAAACATCCTTCATTTGGGTTAAGATAATTTACTGAACCCTTTTAACTTTTTAAAGCTCCTTTTTGGAATCAATATTCCCCTTTTTTGTTCAAAACTCTTTTGGTACTTCTTAGTTCCTTTTTTAATTAAATGTAAAACATTTATCAACCTTTAGGGAATAGTTAGTCCCCCTTTATAACATTACAGAATTGAACTCAACACTTATTCTTTACTTAACTTGAAACTTTAACTCTTAGGGCATACTTAGTTCCCTTATACCTTTTTGAGAAATACACTCAACCTTTACCCCTTTCTTAACTCGAACCCGAGTCTTAAAACAAATTTAAAACATTTCAGTAAGACTCTAAGAACTTTTGAAAACTTTAATTTTACTCATCTCATAACTTTAGACTTGACTTATTACTTTTTTGACTTCGATCTTAACTTTCCTTGACTGAATTATGGATTCAAAGGTTTCAATTTGAGAACCTGGATGATTTCTAGGTATTTAGAGAACATTTCAATTGATAATAATTCATTGGGGGATGTTAATATACCTTGGAAGGACTTTAAAGGTCTAAACTATGAAAGTTGGATGAAAAACGCAGGGTCCAGCATACTGGGGGCGCACCGCGCCAACATTGTTGACTAAGACCTGATTCTAGCACAGTGGTGGTGCGTTGCACCAGGCCTTGGTTGACTAAGGCCAATTTGTGGCACACTGCAGGCGTGGCGCGCCTGCCCCTACCCCGGTGCGTCTGACAAATTTTCAATCAATTTCCATCTCTAAACCCTCTAAAACTTCCTAGATATTTCACTTAACGATTGGACCATTGATACTATCAATAACTACTGAATTCAACTAAAAATAACTCGAATTAACAAGTATCTTATCAACCATGATAGCCAATAATCCAATTAACAAGAAATCAGATGTTGTTTCTAAGAACTTAACTCCTAGCATGTAGTAAATCCTCAATTTTGCTGACCTGAAACAAATTGATGTGTTGGTGAAGTAACCCAACACAAAAGATCTCACATACCTTAAAGAGATCACCCCCGACGAAATCCATGCAACGATCCTTGGTGTTCTTGCGTCTTCTCCTCCTTTCTCCTCTTTTTTTCTCATCTCCCAAATCCTTAACTTGTTTTCTAAATGCGTAAACTCAATGGGATCAGCTTAGACCCCAACATATTATCCAAAAACGTAATCAAATAAGTGATTTAGGGAAAGAGCAAAACACCCTTAACAAACCCGGATTTGGCTTTCATCTGTCCAACATCCCAACTCACTTTTGAAGTCTTGAAATTTTTCAAATTTCCTTACCTATTCCAAAAATGATTATTCTTGGTTTCTTAGCTTATTCTTGGTTACTTCAAGTTACGAGATGTTACAATATCTCCCCCTTTGGAACATTCATCCTCGAATGAGAATCGTTTCACTAAGCTAAGGGTAGTAATATCATTTCATGACTCAACAACGAAAGAAACTAATAACATGCTTATACATAGTATTATAAAGTGTTAAGAAGATACTTTAGTTCCTTGATCTCATTCTCTCCTTATTCAAAGAGATGTGGATATCTCTTCTTCATATCCTCTTCAGCTTCCCATGTCGCGTCTTCAACGAATTGGTTCCTCCAAAGGACCTTGACTGAAGCAACTTCCTTTGTCCTCAATTTGCGAACTTGACGATCCAAAATCTGAATCAAAATTTCCTAATAGGATTGGTTATCGTTAATCCCAATATTCTCTGTTGGTACTATAAATTTAGGATCACCCAAGCACTTCTTCAACATAAAAATATGGACTACCGGATGAACCGTTGCTAAATCTTGGGGTAGCTCCAACTCATAAGCCACATTGCCCTCTCTTTTGGAGATTCTATAAGGACCAATATACCGGGGACTAAGTTTCCCCTTACCAAACCTCATAACTCCTTTCAAAGGTGAAACCTTAAGGTACACCCACTCATCTACCTCAAACACTAATGGCCTTCTCCTAACGTCTATGTATGACTTTTGGCAACTTTGTTTTGTCTTCAATCTTTCTTGAATCACGTTAAACTTCTCCATAGATTGGTGGACTAAATCTGGTCCTATCGAACCTGCTTCGCCAACTTCGAACAACCCAATAGGACCACTGCACCTTCTCTCATAAAGAGCTTCATATGGGACCATTTGGATGCTCGAATGATAACTATTGTTGTAAGTGAACTCAATAAGAGATATATGATCATCCCAATTTCCCTTGAAGTCGATCAGACAAGCTCTCAACATATATTCTAAGGTCTGTATAGCACGTTCTTCTTGTCCATCTATCTGAAGATGAAAAACAGTGCTCAAAATTCACCTTTGAACTCAAAACTTTCTGGAAGGATTTCTAGAATTGTGTAGTAAATTGTGCACCTATATCTGAAATAATGGAGATTAGAACTCTATGAAGTCTTACCACTTCTTGAATCTACAACTTTGCATAATCTTTGGCCTAAAAAGTAGTCTTTACCGGCAAGAAATGGGCTGACTTTGTCATTCTGTGTACAATCACCCAAATAGAGTCGTGTTCCCTTCGCGATCTTGGCAAACCTGTTATGAAGTATGAAGTCCACATTAATCATCTTCCACTTCCATTCCGGAAGCTCTCTATTATGAGCTAAACCTCCAGGCATTTGGTGTACCACTTTCGCTTGCTGACAATTTTAAAACTTGGAAACAAACTCGGCAATGTTCTTCTTCATTCCTTCCCACCAATATACCTCTCTCAAATTGCAGCACATCTTGGTTGAACCCGAATGAATAGAATATCTGGAGCTATGATCCTCCTCCAAGATCCACTCTTGGAGTCCATCCACCATTGGTATACATAATAGGCCTTGGTACTTCAACACACCATCTCCCCCTTGTTCAAAGGTCAATACTCTCTGATTATGGACACTTGCCTTCAAATCAAGCAAAATAGGGTCTTGGTCTTGCTTTTCTTTCACTTTTGACACTAATGCTGATTCAGCCCCATTGTCACATCTATTCCTCCTTCTGTGGAGTCCATAAGTGTGATTCATAAACGCGCAAGTCTATCCACATCTTTTTCTAACTCCTTCTTCTCTTCTTCGACATGAGAAGTACTTCCCATGGACAACTTACTTAAGGCATCAGCAACCACATTAGCCTTACCTGGGTGGTAAAGAATACACATGTTATAATCCTTGAGTAATTCCAACCACTTTCTCTATCTGAGGTTTTCTTTCTGAGTGAAAACATATTGGAGGCTCTTGTGATAAGTGAATATATCAAATCAACACCATACAAATAGTGACATCATATCTTCAAGTGAACCCCACTGCAGCCAATTCTAAGTCATGAGTTTTATAATTCTTTTCATGAACCTTCAACTGTCTAGAGGCATAAGCTATAACCTTATCATTCTGCATTAACATGCAGCCCAAGCCAACTATTGATGCATTACAATACGCCACAAAACCTTGAGTACCCTCTGGTAAGGTCAAAATCAGAGCGATAGTCAATCTCTTTTTCAACTCCTGAAAGCTCTTCTTACAATCTTTAGACCATTGAAACTTGACTATCTTCTGAGTTAACTTGGTTAGAGGAGAAAATATAGATGAAAACCCTTCAACAAATGTTCTATAATAGCTAGCCAAGCCCAAGAAATTCCTTATTTATGTTGGAGATGTGAGTCTAGTCCAACTCTTGACTACTTCAATCTTTTGAGTATGAACTCTAATTCTTTCATAGGAAACAATGTGGCCCAAGAATGCCACAAACTTAAGCCAAAACTCACACTTGGAGAACTTGGCGTACAACTCCTTATCTTTCAATGCATGGAGAACAATCCTGAGGTGACTAGAATGATCTTCTTCACTCCTTGAATAAACCAGTATGCCATCAATGAAGATGATGACAAATGAATCTCAACGAGGTTTGAAGACCCTGTTCATAAGATCCATTAACGCTGCATGTGCATTTTCCAAACACCAACTGACATAACCAAAAAATCATAATGACCATACCTTGTTCTAAAAGTTGTCTTGAGAATATCACATTAACTTACTTTCAACTAATCATAGCCTGATCTTA
This sequence comes from Solanum arcanum, assembly GCA_027789145.1. Lineage (NCBI taxonomy): Eukaryota > Viridiplantae > Streptophyta > Magnoliopsida > Solanales > Solanaceae > Solanum > Solanum arcanum. The sequence continues at coordinate 34,160,271 of CM050941.1, read as the reverse complement.
GTCAATCTTGGAAAATCAAGAAGCACCCTAAAGTTGATCGAAAAGATCATCTATCCTTGCAATAGGATATTTATTCTTGATGGTCACCTTATTCAACTTATGGTAATCTATAAACATCCTAAGGGACCCATCCTTCTTTATAACAAACAAGACCGGAGCTCCCCAAGGTGAGACACTAACCAAACGAAGCTTTTATCTAACAAATCTTTCAATTGCTTTTTTAGCTCTTTTAACTTTGTTGGTGTCATTCTATATGGCATAATAGAGATGGGATGAGTATCTGGGTTGTTGTCTATGCTGAAGTCTATCTCTCTTTTGGGAGGGACACCGAGTAGATCATCAGGAAAAACTTCTGGATACTTACTAACTAAAGGAAATGACTGAAGGGAAGGTACCTCAACACTTGAGTTATTAACTCGGACTAAGTGATAGATACATCCCATAGAGAGTAACTTCCTCGCCTAAAGGTACAAAATGAAACTACTCTTAGGCAGTGCACTCTATGACTGGATCATTTGGAATTTGAAACTTTACAACTCGAGTTCTGCAATCTATTGATGCATAACAGGCATGGAGATAGTACATACCTAGAAGGACATCAAAATCTACCATGTCCAATTCTACTAGATCAGCCATGGTGTTCTTGTGATTGATGGTAACAGCACAATCACAATAGACTTTTTCCGCTAGAATAGACTCTCCAACAGGTGTAGAAACACAGAAGGGATCAAGAAGTTTTTAAGGAAACATCTCAAACTGATTTGCAACATAAGGAGTTACAAAGGATAAACTTGTTGCTCATCAAAAGTAAAGACTTTGATCATACCCGCGACAACATTTGGAGAATTCTCTTGCTCTTGGTGGCTAGTGATTGCATAGAGGTGGTTTGCCTCTCCATAGATAACAGGAGTGTCTCCTCTAGGTGTAGCCCTGTCGGTGGATCAACTAATGAAGAATGGTCTCTATTCTTCGGATTTCCACCACCTTGATTATTCTTGGGGCACTCTCATGAAGTAACCCTCTTGACCACACTTGTAACAACTTATCTAGCCTTCACGACAATTTCCTGGGTGGTGTCTACAAAACATAGCACATGAAAAAGCCTTACTTCCTTCTTGCGCCACACTACCTTGAGACTGAGTCGATCTAGACTTGAAGTGCCGCAAATTCTGGCCACTATACTCACCTCGGTTTCTGGTGTGCCAGTACACTATCAGATGATGGTGCATGTCCCTTTGGCTTCTGAAATTGTGGTCGACTTTAACCACCTTTTTGTTGGCCAGACTCATTCCCACTCTTTGCTTTCTTATTTCGGTACTCCACTAAGTTCTTCATCTTCTCGTCTTCAACTTTTTTCACATATACAATCAGCCTGGATATGTCCATGTCACATATTAACATGGAAGCCCTACTTTTCTTACTAGAAGCACGACCCAACCCGACAGCAAACAGACGCATTTTGCTACTTATGTCCATCACCATCTCCGGAGCATAGCGAGACATTTGGGTAAACTTCAACCCATACTCATGAACACTCATGGAATCCTGTTTCAAATTGAGGAACTCCCGTACCCTCGCTTCCTTCAACTATCGAGGAAATAACATCCTCAAGAAGGCTTCTTTGAATCAAGCCCAACTTGGATGTGGTGTACCCTCAGCTCTACCACCCTTCCATTAATCAAACAAGGTCCTAGCCTCACCCTTCAACTGATAGGCATCCATTTCGACCCTCTCAGCATTCCCCACATGCATCCCCTCAAATACATTCTTCAACTCTTCCACTATGTTTTCCGGATCCTCAGTAGTGCTTGATCTAGTGAAACAGGGAGGATTCATTCGAGCTCCTCTTTTTTGCCCAACTTGGTTACACTTGACTTAACATCCGTATAGCTTCCGAAATTCGGCATTTGTGTCCTCTCATTGGGGTAGCACATCCGGTGCATTCGGGACCTCTTGTTCATCAATATTTCTCCAGGCTGGTTGACCTCAGACTGCTCTTGGTGGAGGCTTAATGATCTGAAACGTACGCGTAAGCGTGAATTAGAGAGAGACTTTTAGATATATACTTTACGCATGAAAATAAAATGAAAGAAGTGGAAAATTCCTAAATGTTGTAGCCTCCTAATCATAATGCTTCGCACCGATGACTAATACTCTACAAGCACGGCTTCATAGATTTCCTAGGACTCTTGAACCTTGTGCTCTTATACCAATTTTGTCATGCCCAAAGCCTGCACCTTAGACGTGGCGGGCACTCGAAGACGTTTACTGGATTAAGCGAATCCTTGGTCTTGCTTACTTAACTCAGCGGAAGACTAAACTCAACTTAAACAAGAATAAAACATATATAAAAAACAAATAATTCATAATTTAAGCTAGCCAAAATGGCACTCGAGTGTCAACGATTAAATTAACTCCAAATAGAACTACTAATAGTCTACAAAGCTTCTAACTGAACAAGGAGGGGTGTTAGGATAGACCCCAAAACATCCTAATGGACTAATCTAGAAAACCAATAAAAGGGATGTCCTCCATAATGCAAAGAAGCTCACCAAATGACTGTGGAGTGCTCAACGGAATCAATGGTGCACTGTGTGTTTATCGTGGTTACCTGTGTCTGCATCATAAAATGATGACGGCCAACTGGCATCAGTATATTAAATGTACGAGTATGCCAGTTAGAGTGATAAACACAACTATACAGCTTGAAATGGACTAAGGATGATATTATCTTAGCTTTGCTCAACTCATAAGATAACAACTCAATAAAAAGCAATAACAACATATGCAATGTATATTTAAGTAAAATTGATAAAACAGTGTAAATCTTAATTCATTAAATATATAACAATAATAAATTTCAATTTTACTTATATATGAAAGTAATATAGTTTCTGTGAGAGTTTCTCTAACCGACAACCACCACTATGAGCCTAAGTGGTGATACAACGTCTTGCCTACGCTGCGAGAATTGTTCTATACTTTGTCGTCACATAGAACATCTGTCTACCTAGTGTATCCACTATCTAACCTTACGCGATCATCTAAAAAGTATGAGACATTAAAAGTCATGATGGCTACATGATTTACAAGAGAACTTGAGTTATTTGAACTCTCATCCCCACCTCGATGCTCAATACTACTCCCAAAATGTACTTTAGCTCATGTTTTTAATAAAACTTCCTTCCTTTAGGTTGAGATAATTTACTGAACCCTTTAGCTTTTAACAGCTCCTTTTTGGAATCATTGTTCCCCTTTTTTGTTCAAAACTCTGCTCGAACTTGTTAGATCCCTTTTTACATAAATGTAAAACATTTATCAACCTTTAGGGAGTACTTAGTCCCCCTTTATAACTTTAGAGAATTGACTCTCTTATTCTTTACTTAACTTGAAACTTTAACTTTTAGAGAAAACTTAGTTACCTTATACCTTTAGGAGAAATGAACTCAACCTTTACCCTTTTCCTTAACTCGAACATGAGACTTAAAACAAAGTTAAAACGTCTAAGTAAGACACTAAGAACTTTTGAAAACTTTTACTTTTACTCATTTCATAGCTTTAGACTTGACTTCTTAATTTCTTCACTTCGATCTTAACTTTTCTTGAATGGATTATGGATTCAACATTTTAATTTGAGTTCCTAGATGATTTCTAGGTATTTGGAGATCATTTGAAGTGATTAGAATTCATTGGGGGATGTTAATGTACCTTGGAAGGACTTTAAAGGGCTAAACTAGAAAGCTAGACGAAAAACACAGGGTCGAGCGTATTGGTGGCGTGCCGCGCTAGCCTAAGTTGACTAAGGCCTTATTATGGTGCGGCGCGCCAGGCCTTAGTTTAATGAGGCCAATTTGTGGCGCGCCGTGCCTGCCCATATCCAGGTGTATCTGACGAATTTTCAACTTATTTTTCCATCTCTAAACCCTCTAAAACTTCCAAGATCTTTCACTAAACGATCGGGACCATTGATACTATCAATCACTACTGAATTCAACTCAAAATAACTCAAATTAAATAGTATCTAATCAACCATGATAGCCAACAATCCAATAAACAAGAAATCAAATGTTCTTTTAAGAACTTAACTCCTAACATGAAATAAATCCTCAATTTCACTGAACTAAAACAAATTGATGTGTAGGAGAATTAACCCAACACAAAATATCCCACATACCTCAAAGGGATCACCCCCGATGAAATCCACACAACGATCCTTTGCGTTCTTGCACCTTCTTGTCCTTTCTTCTCTTTTCTCCTATTCTTTTTTCTTCTCTCAAAACCCTAACTTTTTTTTCTAAATCCATAAACTTAATGGGATCATCTTAGACCCCAACTTATTACCAAAAAATTAAATTAAATAATTCATTTAGGAAAAGACCAAAACACCCTTAACAAATTCAGATTTGGACTTTCCTTTGTCCAAAAATCCAACTTTCGGAAGTCATATCTTCCTCATACAAATTCGGAAATTCTCAAACATTGCATCGTTGGAAAGATCTTCCCAAGAACTTTCTATCCATAAAAGAACACATCTAAACTCTTCATGAGATGGAAGTTATGGCCATTTGAAATTGACAAAAACTAACTTTTCAAAAAATGATTATTCTTGGTTTCTCAGCTTATACTTAGTTACTTCAAGTTACGAGATGTTACACTATACTAGAAAATCTATGATATTCTAAAAATCAACTTTATCATTTTTCACACAACACGCTGTAAATCTTAACACTAAGATAAGAAAAACGATTGTTGTCACGACCCAAAAATCACGAGTCGTGATGGCACCTATGTTCCCAACCAATAGGTAAGACAACAAACATATTTTAACAAACTTAACTAACTAATGAGTTAAAAGACAACAATTAGCCAAATCTCCAACACTGAGTTCCTTATAGTACGAATGCGGAAAACTGAAAAAAATACTACCCAAGAATTGGTGTCAAAAGTAAAAGATCTTCTAAAATACGATGCAAGTCTGAAACTAAAATGACAAATCTAACATAAGGGATATCCTGTCTGAATACTGAATAACAGAATAAGTAAAAGATAGAGGTAGGTGTGGGCCACGGAACAGCCAAGCAGCTCACCACAACTCCAAGACACTCCAAACTCATACTCAAACTGCTCCTCGAGATGTGTTCTTACTCGGAATCGAATTTGCACCACAAAGAGTGCAACAAGTGTAGTATGACTACGAAACCACGTGTACCCATTATGTCTCATTGACCAACAACGACGAAGTAGTGACGGTAGTTTATATAAGAAAAATAAATTGTTAAATTATATAAGTATGTATATATATATATATATATATATATATATATATACATACATATATTACACTTACTATTTAAGTTTCATCAATAAAGGTAATCAAACATCAGGTACATTCGAAACACCAAAAAAAACACATAATAATCAAGAATGAATGATGTGATGAAATGCAATGTAATATGATGCCATGTAATGATATGTCTCAGAATACCCAGTACTCACTCAACCGTATATACATGATACTCCTCGGAAATACATCGAGAGCTCATTAACCATTGGGGACTCACGAGGTCCATATACCGACACGGACGACCTCCATGTGTCTGTGCGAACGATCTCAATGCACTATCATAATATTAAACAATTTTCGCACGGACTGTCTCCACTACACAAATAACAATCTTAACATCTCACCATCCCCAGCACGGACAATCTCCACGTGCCCAACTTATACTCAATCTCATGTCAATGCATGTACACAATATTATTTCAATATAAGGGGATAATGGTGCATCTCACTCAATCAATATCAACATAATACATAACCACCTCACTTATCACAACTATACGGGTATAATAAAGAAACACAATCACATAATAATTTCAAGTCAATAATATATCAAATAATGCCCATATGCTTTGGAAATTCTCAAATTACAATCTGCATTCTATAGAAGTAACTTTCCGTTTTATAACACCGGTTCTCATACCAATCCTCGTCACACCATTGTAAGAGACCTCCATATTTCGCCCTTACCCCTTTTTCTATTTACATTTTTTTTATCTTTAATTAGGAAAACATCCTTCAACAAGTCTAAAAATTCTTAACATACCTCAAGTGCCTAGCTCGTGTCACAAATCCTCAAGATAGTTCCTTCCCTTTTCACAAAGTTTCGAAATGTTCACGATCTACCAATGATGCAATATTCATAAGTACGCGAGTTTGTAGAAGTTCAAATTACTATATGCCTATCATAGACCCTAGAACTCACTCATCTTTCTAGCCAAACTTCAAATCTTGATGTATATTGGTTTGCCAAAATTTTCATACTTGCTAAATTTCAGGGCAAGAACTTAACTCTAACCTCTTCAAATATACTAAAATTCAATGTTAAATCATATAATATACACCTAAAAATTAATTACCTATCTCAATATATTAAACAGAATTTACAATATGACAAAAAGTTAAAAATAATCGAAATAAATCACTAGTTACAAAAACAAGAATATCACCAGCCATTAAAGCCCTCACATGCCTCCAGAACTTTTTCCCAGAACCTCATTAATTACCACTAGGAACTACAGGTTCCAAATCACAAAGAAAGCAAAACAAATTTTTTTTTATCCTACTGACTATATTTCAATTTCCCAACATATTTAACCCTTCCAAAAATATTGAATCATCGTTCCCTGCTACTATTTTCCAACAAATTTTTCTATCAACTCAACATAATGAGAATTTCCGAATAGTAAATAGGCCAATAATGGGTCATCTTTCAACCTAAACTACACTAACTACGACCATTATGATTTCAATAATAACAAGAGAACAATTAATTCCAACCATAAGAAAAAACAAACAAAACTATTCCGTACTATTCTATTTCCAATCTTTATAACCCATTGAAATAATACTAATACGGTGAGCATACATATCATTATGATCCATATAAAAGTCATAAAAATTTCCAATCGTTCTTACCTACAAATTCTCATTCGGTCCTCCCGTTTGTATTTATGTCGTTCACATGCAGTTTCTAACCCTTATTTCCTTCTTCTTCTTCTTCTTCTTCTTCTTCTTCTTCTTCTTCTTCTTCTTCTTCTTCTTCTTCTTCTTCTTCTTCTTCTTCTTCTTCTTCTTCTTCTTCTTCTTCTTCTTCTTCTTCTTCTTCTTCTTCTTCTTCTTCTTCTTCTTCTTCTTTCTTCTTCTTCTTCTTCTTTCTTCTTCTTCTTCTTCTTCTTCTTCTTCTTCTTCTTCTTCTTCTTCTTTTTCTTCTTCTTCTTCTTCTTCTTCTTCTTCTTCTTCTTCTTCTTCTTCTTCTTTCTTCTTCTTCTTCTTCTTCTTCTTCTTCTTCTTCTTCTTTCTTCTTCTTCTTCTTCTTTCCTTCTTCTTCTTCTTCTTCTCCTTCTTCTTCTTCTTCTTCTTCTTCTTCTTCTTCTTCTTCTTCTTCTTCTTCTTCTTCTTCTTCTTCTTCTTCTTCTTCTTCTTCTTCTTCTTCTTCTTCTTCTTCTTCTTCTTCTTCTTCTTCTTCTTCTTCTTCTTCTTCTTCTTCTTCTTCTTCTTCTTCTTCTTCTTCTTCTTCCTCTTCTTCTTCTTCTCCCCCTCTTCTTCTTCTTCTTCTTCTTCTTCTTCTTCTTCTTCTTCTTCTTCTTCTTCTTCTTCTTCTTCTTCTTCTTCTTCTTAATGATAATTAACTATTAAAAGTGATTTATCCCACTAACTTGAGTTAATTATATGGGTCAAGTATAAAAGAAATTAGATGAATTACTGATATGACCCACTAACTATTAACTATATTAATTCTTCACATCAATTAAATACTCTTAGTCTTCGAATAGTTTAATAAATGCCCTTTAAATTTTTCAAAGGAGTCAAAATAGTCCTAGTGCTCAAAACGACCTAGCGGGTCATTACAGTTGTTGTGGCACAGGAGGCTAAATTAATTACACCTAGAGTAGCTTTTTAGTCTAATTATTCATATCAGAGATAGTATGTTATTTAATTTTATTAAGGCCGGAATGATAGTCATTCGAAGCATAACAGTTAATTTTATTCTTTTTAATATTACAATTCACACCTCTTATAAAGTTTTAATAGATTTAAATGATTCGAATTAATAGAAAAGTATTAATATCATACATATATTTATTTAGGAAGGATTTCATTCTCTCAGTTAGTATCCCTATAAGAAAAGGGTGAATTACATGAATATTTTCTTGGGAGATTAATATGAAAAATGTTTTAAAAACTATATGCACAACGTAAGCATATTAGGATCTTTACTCCTTACATGAATAATAGATAATTAATATCGTTTATACTAAATTATATATCATGCTTAAACACATCAATATACTGAAATTTAATTCAAAATTACCTCTTGAAGCGTGAGCGGATACCTTTAAGTGAATCCCCAAGATAGACAGACCTTCAAGGGAATCTACAAGATAGTTATGGTCTTCTACAGTGATCCCAAGTAACATCAAAACTCTCTGGATAATTGGGTAGGCAAATATCAAATAGAAAATTAATCATCGCCTTTCTAGGTTGGGAGAATCCCTATTTATAGATATTTCATTCTAATCTAAAAAGGACTAGAAAATCTTATTTTTCTAGAAGACTAGAAAACTAATATTATTCTTCCTTTTTGAATTTACATAGGATTCTGAATTCTAGTTAAATATGGGCACTATAGGAACCACATAATTTATTACCAAGGCTTTCTATTATGAAAATAATTTCAATAATTAATTTGAATTATTCTTACCATAATAAATTACAAATTATTCCACTAGAAATTTGTAATTGCACTCTTCTATTTATATTTCGTAATTCCCCATAAAACACATATGTAATTCCTCATATTAAGATTTTATATAGTAATCAATAAATTAAATTACTGACAAATTTAAATTAATAATACATTTTCTTTAGAGCACATCTTAACTTATTTCATGTGTCAGATTCATACATCTCCTTGCAGGATCTGACACGATAAAAACTCATAAGTTTCTCAAAAAGACATATCAAGCAATCTCTATAAAGAGACTTGGATTCCATCAACTAACTTATTATTTCACCAATATATATTATTATCATCCAACTTGTCAATCATATTGACCATATCAGAATCTCACCTTTTAATAAATCAATGATATTTAATATATACAAATCATAATAGTTATATCATGATTAAGAATATAAGTCCACTTAATATTTTAGAGAATATGTTTTTGTCTGTCAGTCTAAAACAACTATCTCTATTTTGTCCTCTTCAATACATACAAAATGTACTAGCACAAGAAGTAGGAACTATACCGTTTTCATAATTAGGATATATTACATATAATCTTGTGCTTTAATCGTACTCGGTGACATGTACAATTTTCATCCTAGATTGTGAACCAAAAACTTTTTTACTTATAAGAACCGTTGATTTAATTCTCTGTGTATAAGCTAAAACTTTACACACTTAATCATCTACTATATAAGTAAATAGACACCATAAACGAATATATGATCTATTGAAATTGAGCAAATATTTATTCTCTAATAAATATTATTCTTAACATATGGTTAATAGTACACATTCCAATAATCTTCCACTTAGATTATTAACCATCACAATTGTTATGATGTACTATATCTAAATTCATGGTTAATAGTATATACCCTAACAATCTCCCACTTAGATATTTAATCTTGAACATTGTTAGAATATTTTGTCTAAACACATTTTTAATAGTATTTACCATAAAAATCTCCCACTTAGACTCTCAACTATGCATATACCAATTTCACATGCATTCCTTTATTTCTTATCGAAAGAAAATTAACCAAGCTATTTTTGTCATGAAATTTTGTCTAGTAGTGGTTCGTCGTAACAAATCGATTTTGTACTAGATCTTGAGAGACCTTATCATGAAACCCTCCAAGAATGTACTTCTTTTCAGGAGCTCTATCATAAGAGTTCTCTCAAGCATACAAAACAAATCAGTCTTCGTTGTGATTCTCCCACTATAACTAAGTATTACTATTATAATTGCACTTTCATGTTCTTGAGCTTTTATATTTTTTCATAATCTTTTGACATTGAAATTTAGCAACTTTTCATGAAGTGTTTTTTTTTATTTGCTCAACATAACTCCCACTACTTTAGATAGTAGTTTTCTTATGTCTACTAACGTTTCTCCCACTACTTAAATACAACGGAATGTCAATTCTTACATAGCTATTAGATGTTCTTGAGCGTCTGAATTTACAATTGACTTTTTTATTATTTTTTTGTTCAATTTTCGTAAAATTAATTTAATTCTAGAAACATGGTTTACTAAAAGTATCCTTTTCTAGAAATCAGACAATTGTGTTAACAAGTGACTTATTTTCTTTAGGACACTATAATAAACATTCTTTCATTCTTTAGGATATCCAATTAACACACACTCTATTCTTAGTTCCAATTTTCTAATTCTCCCACTCATCACATGTGTTGGACAATCCTATATCTGAACATGTCACAGATTAGGCTTAAGCAAATTGAACTAGTTCTATAGTTGTCCAAGGTACTGATATGAAAAAAAAATTGAATTAAGAATGTGATATGTAGTTATTAGAACCTATCCCGAAAGAATAAAATAACTAATAAGTCAATAATTAATCTTATCATCTTCATAAGAGTCTATTTCTTTTCTCTTCTACACCAATTTATTATAGAGTGTATGCACGTGCAGACAACTGAAATGCAATTATTTTATAAGATAAGTGACTTATGAGCTTTGCAAAGAGTTTTACACTACTACAATCATATTACAGTGATTTTATATATTTTTCATGATGCTAATATTAGTTTATCTTAAATATTTTGATCAGTTATCAAGATATTCAGACTACCAAAACATCAAAAATTATGTATTTATATCATGAGTAACCCGTTTGTGAAAATCTTTAAATACTCAAAGTCACATCTTGCCCGAATGTTCATTTATCTAACAAATCAAGATAGAATAATCCTAATTTCACTACTACTTTTTTCGTTTTAAAAGGGTGTCTCTTAGTTATTTTTCCTTCTAAGCAGAACTCACATGTTGGTAGTGACCTCACTTTCAATGAACCGTTATGTCCATCCATTAACCAACCTCAAAGCTCTATTCAAAATAAATAACTTAGATCCTAGTGTAGAATAAGTTTCATTCAATTTAAAAGATACATTTTCTTATGAGATAGATTAATAAAATTCAATATATGTGAGATAATATTAATAAAAAAAATCACGCATCAATATATCACTAGAAATGAAATATTCATCAAACTTAATGATATGAGAGTTACAAAAAAATATATCAAATATTCATCTCTTATCTAATTAGAAATTGAAAATAATTCTTTCTAACACAAGGTATATGTACAATATATTCTTTGAATTAATTTTTTGTCTCTATCAAAACAAAAGCTTCAGTGGTACTAAGTGGGTGCGTAAAATGTATTGAGAATATGAGACATAATGCATTAAATAGATCATAATATTTTGAATAATCTCAAATAACAAAATTCAGGGCTCATTTATAAATATATATTCATGCATCTCGAATAGCCAATCGTTGGGATTGGAAAACTACTCATGGAATACACATGCATAATGACCGATTATTCACTCAATAAACTTATACAGATCTAATTCAGTTGGAGAATATAATGTTAGCTTAAGGCAACTAAAAATCTTCCAGCTACATTGATTCAATCTTATATTCTCTGTTTAAGAGAGTTAATATAGATTATCAAAACTAGGCAATTAAATACATAGTGACTAGTATCAATTTCATCCGTTAAGGAGGAAGGTCTAAGCAAGAACATAAAACTAGTATTTAACTACTATTTAATCAATTATGGCCAAAAAGTCATATAGCGATCCAAAAAAAAATTCTTACTAGGTCGTTCTTATGAATCTAACAAATTTCAGATCAATCAGAGTTCTTCTTTTTTCTTTTTGAATTCCAAAACTAAGATCAATATGATTGAAAATGTTGTTTGGTCATAATAGAATATAAGATTTTACTGCTCTGTAATTCTTATCATATATCATCATTTTTTGAAATAGATACACTAATTAAGAATAAAGAACGAAATTCTAAAATTTTAAAAGAAAGCATATTTATGCATACGGTGAATATTAAAATTCAAAACACGCCTTATAGATATCAATGCATCTTGAATAATAAATTTTGATGAAAAAATGACTACTCATGCAACATACATATATGGTGTCAGATATTTTCTTCAAACAAATTTTGAACAAAAGTCAACTCAGATGGAAAGTATATGTCAATTTAAGTTAAGTGAATATCATTATTCCTAGATACATTGATCCAATCAAATATTACTCAATTTAGTAGAGTCAATACAAATAATCAAAACTAGAGATAAACTTTAATAACTTGTATTAATTTTGTCTGTTATGGAAAAAGGTCTCAGCCAACACATGAACTTAATACTTCACTAAAAAATAGTCATCAAAACCATAGAGAACAAACTCTATCACCACTATATCATAGTCGAGTAATTTTTTGATAAAATTAATAATTCAAGATACAAAAATTATCTAAAAACATCATCTGAACAATCTCAAATTACCAAATCACTGCATAACAATGAGTATTTTAAATTTGATCATTACTGATGAACCTTCCGAATATCAGATAAATCAGAGTTCAAAAATAATATTTATCTATGATCAAATTCAGATGCAAACGATATGAGGATAAATGAATAGATCCACATCCTTATCATATATCAATTATGTTAAAATATCATGTGTAATCATGTACCACATATAACATAAATAAAATCAATATAAAGGATGTCAATCGTACTAAATCACATTTAATTTTTAAAGAACAACTTTAAAATCATTTTAACGACCTCAAAGAATCATAACCACATAGCAATGAAAACTTCTTATTAGGTCGTTATCAATGAACTTTCTAAATTTCAAATCAATTGGAGTCTATAAAAATATTTATTTTCAAAACAAAGACCAAATTCAAATTCTAGTTTAAGTGATTTAAACATCTTTAGGAATTAAAATAATGTGACCTACATTCTTATCTCAATTCATATCAAATAACCATGTGCAATCATGTTTCAAATTTAACATAAACATAACTAACATAAAGAATGATCTTATCATATTCAAATCAAATTTTAATCCGACAAACTACCTAAAATCCATCTAAATGATTTTCGTTGGAATCATTAAATTTCAAGTCAGTCAAAGATCATAAAATTCATGACCACCTAAATTATGACCAAATTTGAAAATATAATCATTTTAGGCATATTTAAAGATTAAAATAAAATAACTTGATTCAAAATTTCATTCTCTTTAATAATTGTCTCATGAGCACAAACATATTTGTGTCCTATCTCTCGTCTACGACACACAACTAACCTCTTTACAACATATTGTTCTCTCAATTAATACACTTGAGAATTCAAGATATTATATTTATTCCATTCAAAAAGTGAAAACCTTTAATATCTCTTCTCATGAAATAATTTAAGTGTTACTAGTATCTAAAGGTATATCTCCTTTTGAGTAAACAAACCTTTACTAGCATACATTTATGAGGAACAATTCATACATGACACATAAGGATATTCTAACAAATCAAATAATAGACCATTTTCGGAAATCTTATTTGTTTATCATTGATTCTCAATCACATATTGTAATCTCAAATATAATTTCATATGTATAAACTTTAAAATAATTCTAATGGATTCATAGAAATAGTTCACTATGTAGTAATTACTTACCGATCATAAAATTTTATTTTATACATTATGCTTGAGAAAGGTTACAGCTTATGTTGTAATAAAGACAATGACCAACAAAATAAATTGAATGTTGGTCAATTTAAAGGAACGAGCACATGCAATTAAAATAGTATCAGTTATTTTGACTAATAATTAAATATTCACTTAGTCAAAACGCAGTACATTGTCGCTGCACCTGCTAACACTAGTATTCTTAGTCACCGACTGATCTTCAATTACTACTCCTTGATTGCCAAAAAAATTATTGCTATAGTTATTCACGTGAACATAGAAAACTACAGTCATTCATTTTTTAAACAAAATAATGAATCTCTTTTTACAACAAAAAATTCCATTAATTGAGAAAAAGAGAGCAATCTAATTAATGCCGTCATTCACAATAAAATAAAAGATAGACCCAATAGTGTTTGTTATTGTTATACAACAAATGGGTAAGTAATTTTATTTTATTTTATACTTTTTCGGCAATTCAATTTTGAATTCTCTTAATATCAAACTTAACTACAAATTAAGAGACAAATTGCACGGCAAGAACACTAAGAATATTATCTTTGCATAATTTGCACATATGTATATTCTTAAACTATCTATAAAGATGTAAGCATGGCTCTGATACCAAGTGTTTGAAACCTATATGAACATCGACAGTATATTAGGATTTTTACTGATTACATGAATAATAGATAACCAATATCGTTTATACTAAAACATATATCATGCTTAAACATATCAACATACTGAATTAATTCAAGAATTACATCTTGAAGCTTGAGCGGATACCTTCAAGTGAATCTACAAGATAACTATGATCTTCTACAGTGATCCCAACTAACATTCGAATTCTCTCCATACTTCGGTGGGCAAGTATCGAATATAAAATTAATCATCATTTTTCTAGGTTAGTAGAATACCTATTCATAGAGATCTCTTTATAATCCAAAGGGGATTAGAAAACCTTATTTTTCTAGAAGACTAGAAAACCCATATTATTCTTCCTTTTTGCATTGAAGTAGAATTCTGAGTTTTAGTTAAATATGGACACTATAGGGACCACAAAACTAATTACCAAGGTTCCTATTATGGAAATAATTCAAATAATTAAATTGAATTATTCTTACCATACTAAAGTACAAATTATTCCACTAGAAATTCGTAGTTGAACTCCTATATTTATATTTCGTAATTTCCTATTAAACACTTATATTATTCCCATGTTAAGATTTCATATACTAATCAATAATTAAAAAATTGACGAATTTATTAATGATAATTTCCTTTAGAGCACAACTTAACTTATTTCATGTGTCGGATTCATAAATTCACTTGAAAGATTTGACACAATGAAAACTTATAAGTTTCTCAAAAAGGCATATCAATAAATCTCTATAGCAAGACATAGATTCCATTAACTAACTTATTATTTCACCAATATATTGACCCATCTAAGAATCTCACCTTTTAATAAATCAAAACGATAATTAATATAAACAACTCATAATAGTTCTATCAGGATGAAAAATATAAGTACATTTAATAGTTTAGAAAATATGTTTTTATCAGTCAGTCTAAAATAACTATCTCTATCGAAACTATACCGTTCTCATAATTATGATAAATTACATATAATCTTGTTCTATAATTGTACCCGATGGCATGTCCAATTTCCATCCTAGATTGTGAACCAAAATCTTTATACTTATAAGAACCGATAATTTAATCGTTTGTATATAAGCTAAAACTCTACACATTTAATCATCTACTATATAAGTAAATAGACACCATAAATAAATATATGATATATTGAAATTGAGAAAATATTTATTCTCTAATAAATATTATTTTTAACATATGGTTAATAATGTACATCCCAATAATCTCCCGCTTAGACTTTTAACCATCACAATTGTTATAATGTACTATATTCAAATGCATGGTTAATAGTATATACCTAACAATCTCCCACTTAGATATTTAATCTTGAACATTGTTAGAATACTATGTCTAAACACATGATTAATAGTATATACCCTGACAAAAAGTTGCAGGAAAGTTTTCTAATGATTTTCATACTTATCCCTAGGATCCTCATGTAATTTACATTTTTCCTATAGTGATATTCACACTTAATATTATTTTTTGTTATTGTACACCATTATCAAATATCACCATCCACAATCATCATTGCTATTATAAGTAGTTGTTACAATCCTAGCCATTATTTGGAGTCATCACCACCAACCATCAATTACCACCTTTTATATTGTCAACCATTATTATTATCCATTGACATTAACTACTACTATTAAACCCTTAGTGTCAATCATTATCTACTGGAATATATATGTGATATCTGGAAAAAAATTGTTATTTCAAGATATTAGTTTCTGGTCAAATTATGTGATAATTAAATGGGTTCAGAAGCTCTTATTGTATGACTGATTGATATAAACCATTTGTTTTTTCAATTGTAGCATATCATTTTATTTTTATTAACCATCATTCATTAGGCTCTTTAACTATAAAGAAAATCCTAAATAGTGGGATTTATTTAACATATTGCGAGGGTTACAAACCCCACAATTTATTGTAATAAAGATTTCATAAATTTCTACCATTAGGTCTGTCACAATTAACCTAAGGGGGGTTTCACTAGCCCCGCAACATGGGTTATTTTGCAGTAGTTATTCCCCCCCCCCCCCCCCCCCGCCCCTTCCCCACACACAGAGATTCATTCTTAGAGAACTATAAGTCAAATTCCAACAGTCACAACCTCTAATATATTAATTAGAAAATAGCAGGGGTAGAAACCCCAATTTCTTAACTTATCTTCCTATATTTTTGTCATCAGTGGAACAATGCTCATAAAGTTAACTAAGCCAATAATTGTTAGACAATCATAAATTTATAAATAATTTCGAAACACATCATTCACTCTAATCCAATAATACAATTACATTATCAAAACTAATTATTTACTACGATTTTTAGACACTAATGATTAGCTCTACAATAATTATCACCAGATGATGTTGTGTCAAAGGAAAATGGTTCACTAGCCACATTACTTTGCGACAAAATAAGTGTGGTATCTAGTTATAAATAAAAAGAAAATAGCAGTAACCTATATGAAATAACACAAATTAAATAATAGAATTCAGTATTAAGAATGACAAACAATGGAGGAAAGTATATATTATAGTGAAGGAGCAAGATCCTTAAAGGTGTATGTGGAAATTAAAATGCAACATTTAATTAAACATGACCCAAATATGTTACAATTCAAAGATGGAAGGGCTGAGAACAATTTATAAAATTGGTCAAGTCACTAACACAAGCTCATTCTAATGTGAAGGATTAGATATCACAATATTCTACCATTGTCTAGAATTGTTGTGTATCTGAGCGTCCAAAAATCTGAAAGAAATAATTTAATTGATCTCATCTGTGTTGAAGCTAATCCAATTGAAGAGAAGTTACTCACCTCATGTGTCAATTGTACTACCACCATTTACAGCAGAACACATTGTGTAAAGTTCAATTTTTTAGAACCAAGAAGGTCGATCTTTGAGGATCATAACAATCTCTAAAAATATTTTAGTTAGAAAAAAAAAGTAATAACATCTACAATCATAATAGGACCAAAACAAACAACAGAGCTGCAGTAATATTTCTACATTAACTTTCCGCAATTGTTTGCCTTTATTGGTTTAAACTAGCAAGACCACATGCTTGAACTGCCACTCCACTAAAACAGTATGAGATGGATAAAATCCCACTAAATCGAGTCTAGGATGATTATAGAATGAGAATATTATCTTTTAGACTTATGGTCAAGGATACAAATGGAAATAGTGAAATTTTAAACGTAAAAAAGGCAAACTATAACTTAAACCCTAACTTAAAAAAAAAAAGAGAAACAAATGAAGATAAAATCCACAAATGACCCTACTGATAATACCTGTTTTCAATCCAACCATTTAATTAAAACAATATTCATATTTTGTTGAGTTTAGCACTAACATTGTTGATAAAGAACAAAACAAGGGATGATGTTCAAGAAGAATGAGCAGGCAGTGCAATCAGTCTTAAGTGAAATGAAAACGAGAAGATGTATCTTCTAGAAGGACAGATGGCATCATCTCATCCCTGGATCGGAAAGTATTGGAAGAAATCCTAGACCTACACCTACATAGGATTCTTTGTACAGAATATAGGATTAGTTATTCTCTGTTTTACTTAGACAAATAACATTTAGCCAGTTGTATAATTTGTTCTTTTCTTTCTTTGCATTGTTGTGTATATACGTTGTCTTACAACGAAGAAATACAAGGAAAATTTCTCAATATTCTCTTTAGTTTTTAAACGGTATCAGCGCCGTAAGATAATTCTTAATTTTATTCCTCTTCATCCCTTTCTTTTCTTCCTTCTTGTTTGATTCAAAATGCCCTAAACTGAAGAAACTCCCATTGCTCCTACGATTTCTCCTACAGTCATGGTTTTTGGATCTTCAACTATGGATTCTACTGATCCATTTTTTCTTCATCCCTTCGACTCCCTGTCATGACCCTCGTCAACACTTTCTTTGATGGACATGGTTTTGCAGGATCGGAAAGAGCTCTCCTCATTGCACTCTCAGCCAAGAATAAGCTTGGTTTTGTAGTTACTAGGGGACCTTACAAGTCATATACTCATGATGGTTACAAGTACTCTCTAATTATTGTACATGATTGTAACAGATGCACTTGGACTTAAATTCTTTCCACAAAGAGTAATGATTTTTCTCGTTTCATGTATATCCCCACATACTTTCCACAAAGAGTATGTTCAAAAAATTTCTTTCTTTAGTTGATAGGCAATTCAATTGCAAAGTTAAGGTTGTCAAATCAGATAATGCTCTTGATTTGGTGAGTGGTACTTTCAGCTCTAAGTTTCTTGCTTCACGGGGATAATTCGCCAAACTTCTTGCATTGGGACACCTCAAAAAAATGGCATTGTTGAGAGGAAATATAGACATCTTTTGAAAACTTCTAGGTTTCTTCTACATCCGTCTAAGTTGCCTATATGTTATTGGGGTGGATGCCTTCTTATTGCTATTTTTTTTAAATAGATTCCCTTCTTCTGTTCTTTAAGGTGCGACACCATATGAAGTTATTTTTGGAAAGCCTCCTTCCTATGATTTTCTCAGAAACTTTGGTTGCCTATGTTTTGCATCCTCTCCTTCATAAAATAGGCCCAAGTTTACTCCTCGAGCCACTTTCTATGTTTTCATTGGATACCCGCAAGAAAAGAAGGGTTATAAACTCCTAGAGCTATCTACTAGAAAAAATATTTATCTCTATAGATGTCTCCTTTCATGAGTCTATCTTTCCCTTTTATTCTAATTCTACCACTCATCCTCCATTTCCCTCTTCTTCTGTTTCCTCACACCCATTTGATGGTAGTATTCTTCCCAATTCTCAGTCAATTCCTCCTCATTCTACTCCTTCCTTACCACCTGTTGAACCTATCATCCCTACTACTGATTTTTTTTCCCATGACAATCCCTCATCCTCTATATTTCTCCCGCCCTTAGGAGATAATCTAGGAACAATAAAGCACCTAGTTATTTAGATGATTACTTCTGCAATTCTTTTATCCTAACTGGTCTCTCTTCACATTTTCTTGATCATCTTGTTCCATCAACCTTGCATGTATATGCTCATTCTATTCTTAATCAACATGTTATTGAGTCTATTTCTAACATTAGTGACCACTTAGTTTTTTCTCAGGCAACTCAATATCCTGGTTGGAAATAAGCCATGACATCAGAATTTGATGCCTTAGAGGCTAATCAGACTTGGACGGTTATTGAACTTCTCTATGGGTAAGAGGGTTGTTCATTGTAAGTGGGTTTACAAGGTAAAGCATCACGCAGATGGGACTGTGGAAAGACTCAAAGCTCGTTTAGTGGTTCGAGGGGATACTCAGCGTGAAGGAAAAGATTTAAATGAAACTTACTCCCCTATAGTCAAAATGATCCCTATTCGGTGTCTACTTGTTGTTGTTTTTAAAAAAGGTTGGGTTTTGACTCAACAATGCGTTTTTGCATGGAAACTTACAGGAGGAAGTGTTTATAAAGTTCCCTCCTTGTATGCCTACCACCTCATGTCCTCAAGCTCAAAAAATCTCTGTATGGATTACGACAAGCCTCTCGAGAATGGTATTCTTATGTCATAGATGTTTTTAATTTCAAGGGTTTTAGTTCTTCCCTAAATGACTATACTCTATTTTTTAAACAACTAGGCAATTTTATTTTAATAGTCGTCGTTTGTGTCGACGACATCATTCTCACTGTTAACAATCCTCCAGAGCTTGAATAGTTGAAACGTTTCTTGAATGAGGAATTTAAGATTAAGGATTTGGGGGACTTACATTATTTCCTTGGATTAGAGGTTCTTCAGGAACCTCGAGATATCATCCCCTGTCAATGAAAGTTCACCCTTGCTTTGCTCTCTGAATATGACTGTGACTACCTTCGTGCTGCTTCTTCTCCTTTGGATTCTTTTTGTAAGCTATCTTCTGATTCTGGTGAGCCCATTGCTGACCTTTTTACTTGTAGACGACATGTGGTTAAATTGAATTATTTGACCCATACTCGAGCATACCTTTTTTTCATTGTTCAACATCTTTTCCAATTTTTGCAGCTTCATCGTCTTCCTCATTTCACTGCTGCCCTTCGTGTTGTTCACTATCTCCATCGATCCCTTGCTCAAGGTATGATCTTATCTTCAAATCCTTCCTTTTATCTTCTTGCCTTTGTGATGCCTGTTTGGGCATTTTGTATTGACACTCGTCGCTCTATAAGTGGTTTCTTCATCAGCATTGGGGGGTTCTCCCATCTCCTGGAAGTCTAAAAAGCAAATCTCTGTCTCTTTGTCCTTAGCGAAGCAGAATACCATTCAATTGGGCGACTTGTCACCGAATTGACCTGGCTTCACCGTCTTCTCTCCGATCTTTCTGTCTCACCTGTCATTCACATAGCCCGTAATCCTGTTTTCCACAAACAGACTAAACATATCGAACTTGACTGTCACTTCATCCGTCAATAGTTCTCCGTCAGCTTGATTTTCTTAAACTTTTTCCCTTCATCTTCTCAGCTCGCCGACATTTTTACTTAACCCTTGTCTACTCCTTCTCACTCTCGTTGTCTTTGCAAGTTGGGTCTCTCTTTGGTCCTCTCCAACTTGAAGGGGGATGTTGGGTTTAGCACTAACATTGTTGATAAAGAACAAACAAGGAATGATGTTCAAGAAGAATGGAGAGGCGGTGGAATAAGTTTCAAGTGAAATAAAGACAAGAAGATGTATATCTTTTAGAAGGACAGATGACATCATCTCAACCCTTGGATCGAAAAGTGTAGGCATAAATCCTAGCCCTACACATGCACAGGATTCTTTGTACAATATATAGGATTAATTATTCTATGATCTTACTCAGACAAATAACATTTAGCCACCTGTATAGTTTGTTATTTTGGTTAATTAGTTTGTTATTTTCTTTCTCTGCATTGTTGTACATATATGTTGTCTTACAGTGAAGAGATACAAGGAAAATTTCTCAATATTCTCTTCAGTTTTTATATATTTTGCCTCATAATGTAATAGAAAACATGAGGAACAAACTTAAATGCAAAAACGAGTACAGTAGACTGATGCCATCACCGACAGCAGAATCAACGGTCTAACAAACTCATGTCAGAGTTTCATACACATTGATGCCATCAGTGGCAGAGTTGATGACGTCAAATTCAAATTTCAAGACATTCTGATTATGACAATTTCGGAGAACACAAATTTTAGAAGAAATTAGTCGAGTTTTGGAAAAAAAATTATAATCTAAAGACATTCTAGAACAATTCAAAGTTAAAAGAAGAACTCAAATTGATTTATATATTGAAAATGCATGAAACGTGTTAAAGAGAACTCACAAATCTTGTGGCTCATCTTCTAAGCTTTCTATATCTAATTTAGGGAGAACTCATAAATTTAGTGAAATGAGAACAGAAGTATGGATGCAGAAAATTGGGATTTGATTATAGACAAAGATGCTAACAGAAAACAGTTACTACATGGATATTCCATTAGAAACCTTCAAAAAGCTTCTCTTGGAAAGGGAAGTCAAACATAGAACAAAGATCGATGAACTTATCGTACAACCAATCACGTTCTACTTGTATTCAAATAAATCAAGGGATTCAGTAGCAAATTGGGTGACTCAATAGTGTTAAAAAAAGATATGTGTCTTAGACCCCCAAATTTAAGGGGCCTCATTTTTTAATAATAATAGACTTTAAGTTTTTATTTTTTTTAACAAATATTGAATACTATTTGTAGAAAAAGTATTTTTTTCATAAAAAATGAAGGAACTATTAGAAGAAATTTGACATATTTAGAGTACTATATCTCGTTAAAGTAATTTAAAATAAGAATAGTTATATATCAATTGCAAATTAGAAAACATCAATTATATAAAAGTTATTAACTAAGGCCCCGTTTAATGTTTCTTTAGGCCACTAATATACTTAAACCGCTCATGCAACTAGTCAGTATAACATTTATAATTTTTGATGATAAATAAAGAACCTTGACTTACTTTTTATTTGAATCTGTTAGATTGATTTCTCTTCACTATAACATTTATTATATATCCTTAATACAACAAAGTCGCAAGTGATTTTGGAACAAAAGAAGTAACATATACGATTTGATATGGCGTAAAAGTATTATAAATCACAATGATTAATAATTTTAAAAACATAACTTTTTTATTGATCAACAAAATTCTATCAGTGACATATAAATTTGAATAGAAAAAGTAACATCTAATATTTGAAAATAAGGTAAAAAAATATTATAAATTACAATAATAAACAATTTTAAATATTTAAAACTTATACTGAAAATTTAATTGACTCTTCAAATGTCATGTAAATTGAAATGAAATATAATACATTTTGAGCTTGGGCTCCCTATACTAAATCTAAAACTATTTTTACAAAGAACTAGTTGGTCTAATAATTATACTGCCATATCTCTCTCTAAAATATATAATATGATGTATGTGTGTGTGAGAGATTGTGTGTGTGTGGGGGGGGGGGGGGGGAGCAGAGATCTAAAAGGATAGGTTGTAGTGGTCCCTAGTGAAGGACTTTTAGGGGAACTTTAATATATCGGCATATCTTTCATGCATGAATTTTTTAGGAACCACAAGCACATATATTACCCTTTTCAAATCTCTTCATTTATGAGAGGTTTGTTTTTCTTCAATTCTCCCCACAGCATGGGCCTATCAAGTAGTTGATTCAATTTATTTTCTTTTCTTAAGGATTTGGTATTTGAAATTATTGGCCTCCTTAGTTTGAACTTAGAAAAAATTATATATTTGTCCAATCAAACTGAAAAATAATCCTATTCGATAATGAAATATATAAAAAATAAATATTCTTTTGTATCAAATATAATATATATCTTATTTTTATCGTATATATAAATAATATATAACAATAATACACCAAATATTATCCCACATTGTTGTGTTTAGAGTGAACACATATCTTTATTTTATTTTTAAGGGATAGAAATATTTTAAATCAATTCTCGATTCAACAGAAAAACAATAAAAATATGTTGAAATTACTTTAAAAAAAGTTTGGTCAATAAACAAAAGTTGTTTTGAAAAGGGGCAGACCCATGTGGTTTCCACGGGTTCATTCGAACCCCCTCTACAAAAAATTAGATGGTATATATAAGGTAAAATTTCTGTATTTCTGTAGATAAATATATTTTGAACCCCCCTCAATAAGAAAGAGAAATTGATGGTGTAGTAGCAGGTACCATTGAAATTAAGTTGTATGTCACATGTTTTGAATCCTAGTGAAAACATTTTATTTTTTTCTTTTTCCATTCTGTATTTTTTATATTATTATTTTTTACTTTACAAAATGTGCTAAAAGTATGGTTTTAAATTCAAAAGAATTCAAAGTTTCATTTTTTAAGGCTTCTTTACACGTTTATATTTTTATTTTTCGAAACACCCTAACAAAAATCCTGAATCCGCTGTTGATTTTGACAAATGCCAAGGTAAAAATTATAGTGCAACTATTATTTTAAAAAAAAGACATTGACTACAAAATTAGAAAGGTAACTGAAGTAAAGAAACTAACAACAACAGTACAATATGATTAACAGAAAAGCTCAAAAATACCCCTAAACTATTTGAAATAGCTTATATATACCCTTAAATTTTATTTCGGCTCAAAATTATCCTTTCAGTCATATTATTGGGTCAAATGTACCCTTCATATTAACAGAAGTTGCTAAATTCCATGTGGATGCCATATGGATGCTACATTGCATGCCAATAGGATTCCTATCAGAAATAGCTCATATCTACCCTAAAACTATATTTCGGCTCAAAACTACCCTTCCCGTCAAACTTTTGGGTCAAAAATACCCTTCTTATTACAAAAAGATGTTAAATGACATGTGGATGCCACTTTGCATAATAATAAGGTTTCACTGCCACATAGACCCCTAAATCCTAATTACTCCTCTCCCCCCCCCCCCCCCCCCTCATTTCATTATTTCCAGAAACGATATATTCGCCCGTTCTCCCTCATTTCGTGGCTAGGGTTTCATCATGTTTTTGTGGTTGGGCTTCAAAGTGGATATTAATGCTTGTAAGTTAGTAAATATTTTTTGCTATTTTATAATGTTTATGATTTCAAAGCATAATAGTTAGGATTTCACAACTTTCCCCTATCAGCTAAGGCTTCGTAGCTTTCTTCGGGGCTGAGTTGCAAAGTGGATATTCATGCTTGTAGGTTAGTAAATATTTTTTTCTTATTTTATTATGTTTACGATTTCTAAGTATGATAGATCTAATTTCACAACTTTCCCATCATTTCGCGGCCAAGGTTTCTTACCTTTATTCGGAGCTAAGTTTCAAAGTTGATTTTCGTTGTTGTAAACACAATAGAATAAGAAAAAAGTTTTACTAACCTACAACCAAGAATATCCACTTTGAAACTCAGCGACGAAGAAAATGTGAAACTCTAGCCGCTAAATGAAGGAGAAGGGGTAAAATTGTTTCTGGAAAATAATGAAATGAGGGGAACATGAGTAATAAGATTTAGGGATTTAGTCAATGTGGCAGCAGAACCCTATTGGCGTGCAATGTGGCATCCATGTCATTTAACAACTTCCGCTAATAAGAAGGTCACTTTTGACCCAGTAGTTTGACGAGAAGGATAGTTTTGAGCTGAAATATAATTTTTGGATAAATATAAACTATTTCAGAGTTTAAGGGTACTTTTGACCGTTTTTCTTTTAGTATAGTGGCAGTGGAAATCTATTGGCGTGCAATGTGGCATTTATGTGGCATCTACATGGCATTTAACAATTTCCGTTAATTAGAAGGGTACTTTTGACCCAATAGTTTGACGAAAAGGATAGTTTTGAGCCAAAATATAATTTAAGGGTATATATAAGTTATTTTAGATAGTTTAAGGATATTTTTTACCCTTTTCCATATGATTAACAATGAAGGTGATGGAAAATAGAGCAAACAAGATATTCTAAGTTAGAACAATACCCACCATAAAAAGAATCGTCAGACTATCTAATTAATAAGACCTTAGTCCTAATCTTTGATTTCCAATCTCTCATTTGTAAGTTCATGTTGAAGGTGAGCTGAGAACTATCACTACCTACCTCACACCTTATCAGTGGACATTTGTATTCCTTCTCTATATATGTTTGAATTGTCAGTTTTGCTTTTCATATATCTTGTCCATACCACTGAAGTTGCTCATCTTACCCTGTATATCTATCGATTAACATTCTTTGTTACACTCATCTTTTAAACACTTGAATTCGATATAATTTATCTTTGTAGAAAATATCCATATTTAGCAGAGTAATTATAGGAACAGAATAATACTAATTATGTTAGTAATATATCCTGTATAGCTGTTTCCTTATCCGCTTCCTTATTTCTTTCCATCTTGCCTGTATAAATGTAACAGTATTTTCACAAGAGCAATACATAGAAAATTAACCTAAAATTAGTCTCTTTATTTCTGTAATTTTAACATGGTATCAGAGCCATAAGGTCGATCTTCGACGGTTTTTCGTACTCATCATCTACCGGGACCTACCGAAATGGAAGACCCATCGGAAAACCCACCGGAAAATCCAAACCAGCTTATTTATATGGAACATATGCAACAATTGTTTCAAATGTTTCAAACACTCAACAAAAATTCAACCAACATCGAACCAGGTACTTCACAAACAGTGCGAGTCGCTGAAAAATTGAACTTTACCAATTACACCTAATGGTGTAAACTGATGCAGATAGCAATCGGTGGCCGGGGAAGACTCAATCACATCATCGTCAACCCCGTTTCACCAGACGATCCATAATACCAGCAATGGGCTCAAAAAGATTCAATGGTTCTTTCATGGATCATCGAGAATATTGACGGAGATCTCGTAAATCAGTTCTTGGGCTACAAAACTGCCCGAGATCTATGGAAAGGCATCGAAACTTTACTCAGTAGCGGCAGAGATGAATTGCAGATCTATGATCTAAACACAAAGGCAACCTCTATGAAACAAGGGATAGACACGATAGAGGTGTATTTTAGCAAATTGAATACCCTCTGGAAAGAAATCGATAGACGAATGCCGAACCTGATGAAATGTGCAGAAGATATCACACTGTTCAACTCGTTTATACAACGGCAAAGGTTGTATCAATTTCTGGCTGGTGTGAATGATTCACTTGACAAAGAAAAACGGGACATTCTGAATCTAGATCCCCTTCCAACCATTGATGTCGCATATGCCACTATCAGACGAGAAAATGCTCGTCGTGGTATAATGACCGGCAACTCATCACTGGGACGAGGTCCCTCAGAGATCGGAAGTGGTCTTGTCACTCAACGCCGGTCAGACTCTTCATTCAGCCGGTCAGATTCTTCATTCCGGCGAGAGGACAAAACTCACCTTAAATGCAGCCATTGCGGAGGAATCAAACACACCAAGGAAGGATGTTTTAAGCTCATCGGCTACCCGGAATGGTGGGAGGACCTAAGACAGCGTAAAGCCACCACCAAGGTAACAAAGACCGGCGGCAAGGCTAACGCCGCCATCGGAGAAGGAGAACCGACCAGCGAGGATCCGTCAACCATTGTCACTGACAGGCGAACAGGTACGAGTGGCAAGGATGGGTTCACCAAATTTTCTGGTGAACCATGGATGAAGACAGAGGAATCCACGGGAAGAGGAAGAGAGAGAGTTCTAGAGGAGTTGTCCTTTAGAAATGAGGGTGAGGGAAAAAATGAAGACCACAATATAAAAACAAAAAACCCTCAAAAATCAGAACCTTTAGTCTTTTCTGAAAATCAAAAGCCCCACAAATCAGAAGCCCAATTATACAATAAACCCACGGAAAATCAAAGTGTGGGTCTCGTGTGCAACAAGTCCAATTGGATTTTTGACTGTGGGGCCACGGACACTATGTCATACGACCCATCCGATTTTCTTTCCTCCACATCAACTACCCGTACTAAGATTCAAACTGCAAATGGGGAGTTCATTCCAATTACTCAGGCCGGAGATGTAGATATTACATCAGAAATTCATTTAAAAAATCGTCTTTTAATTCCAAGTCTTACCCACAAACTTTTATCTGTTAGTCAATTAACCAAGGAACTAAACTGTAAAATTCTAATGACTTCTTCTGATTGTATTGTACAGGATGCTCAGACGGGGCGGATCATTGGTCGTGGTATTGAACGAGGAGGTCTATACTATGTGAACGAGGTGACTCAACAGGGTAACGCTTTGCTTGCTCAAGGGTCGCCGGAATATCAAATCTGGATGTGGCACCGACGGCTAGGCCATCCGTCTTTAAGTTATCTTAAACGATTATTTCCCTCTTTTAAGGACATTGAGTTTGTTTTGGATTGTGAAGCATGTGTACTTGCAAAAAGTCATAAACACTCTTATTCTCCCAGTTCGACTCATGTTTCTAAGCCATTTACCTTAATTCATTCTGATGTCTGGGGTCCTGCACCTGAATTTGCCTTTTATAAATATTCCTATTTTGTTTTGTTTGTGGATGATTGCACCCGTATGGGTTGGGTTTATTTTCTAAAAAATAAATCTGAAGTGTATGATGTGTTTATAAATTTCTACAACATGATCTGTACCCAATTTGCTGCCCAACCTCAAATTCTTCGATCTGATAATGGAGGAGAATACATAAACTTAGATATGAAACAGTTTATTTCTGACCATGGCCTTATTCACCAGACTACCTGCCCGGATACTCCCCAAAAAAACGGGGTAGCTGAAAGGAAAAACCGAACCCTTCTTGAGATTACTAGAGCCATTATGTTAGAATCCCATGTCCCTGTCCATTTTTGGCCAGAAGCTATTGCCACAGCCACATATCTAACCAACCGACTACCTACCAAACCTCTTGCATACCAAACTCCTCTTGACACTCTTTCCTCCCATGTTTCCATTCCTTCCTATCATTCTTTACCTCCACGGGTGTTCGGATGTGTTGTCTATGTTCATCTCCGTAAAAGGATCAGAAATAAACTTGAACCACGAGCCATTAAATTTGTTTTTATTGGGTATGGGGTTACTCAAAAAGGGTACCGATGCTATGATCCCATTCAAAACAAAATCTACACCAGTCTTGACTGTGAGTTTTTTGAACACTCCTATTACTATACCCAGCCTGGTCCTCAGGGGGAGACTACGAATGATGACCTTAGCTGGTTAATATATCCAGAAATGATGGACCATGATCCTCCAACACAAGTAAGCAATACCACCGACGTCAACTCTGAAACATCTGTGTCAGCTCCTTCTCTTCAATCCACTCCAATGACAACCACTGAGCACCCTGAGTCAACATCAGTTGAGGTAAACTCTGAATCATGTACTGTTCCTACTGACTCTATGTCTATTCCTAGTGATAATTGTCAAAACAGATATGAGCTTCCTCCCAGAAGCACGAGAGGTGTTCCTCCAAAAAGGTATGACCCGGAATATGAAGACCAACGGTCCAGATACCCCATAGAAAGAATCAGCAATGAAAACTTGTCCAACACAGCTGTTGCCTTCACTACCTCCCTATACTCAACAAACATTCCCAGAACCGTGGAAGAAGCTTTTGAAGACGAGAAGTGGAGACAAGCCATGGAAAATGAATATGTTGCCTTGGAAAAGAATCAAACATGGGAAAAGTGTGTTCTACCCAAAGGGAAGAAGAAGGTGGGATGTAGATGGGTATTCTCCATTAAGCACCGGGCAGATGGAACTATTGAAAGGTACAAGGCAAGATTGGTGGCCAAGGGTTACACTCAGACTTTTGGGATCGACTATTCAGAGACTTTTTCCCCAGTAGCCAAGATAGACACAATACGAGTATTGTTCTCTGTAGCAGCAAACAAAGATTGGCCCTTGTATCAGTTTGATGTTAAAAATGCCTTCCTCCATGGAATCATTGAAGAAGAAGTCTATATGGAACCCCCTCCAGGATATTCTCATGACTTTAAAGATGGAGAAGGATGTAAGTTGAAGAAAGCCCTGTATGGTTTAAAGCAGTCTCCAAGAGCTTGGTTTGGAAGGTTCACTAAGGCTATGAAGAAATTTGGGTACAGACAGAGTAACTCTGACCACACTTTATTCATAAAAAGGGCAAATCAGAAAATCACCTGTCTAATCATATATGTAGATGATATGATCATCACCGGAGATGATGAGGAAGAAATTGTTACCTTAAAGGGGAAGTTGTTTCAAGAATTTGAGATGAAAGATCTAGGAAACTTAAAATATTTTCTTGGTATAGAAGTCCTAAGATCCACGCAAGGGATTTTTATTCATCAACGAAAGTATATTCTCGATCTTTTAACTGAAACTGGAATGTTAGGTGGTAAACCGGCTGACACTCCAATTGTAGCAAATCATGGTCTTCAGTTCATAGAAGGGGCAAAGGCAACAGACAGAGAACAATATCAGAAGATTGTAGGGAAACTCATCTATCTAGCTCACACAAGACCAGATATTGCATATGCAGTAGGGGTAGTGAGTAGATTCATGCATCTACCTCAAATACATCACATGACAGCCGTAATGAGGATTCTGAGGTATCTAAAGGGTACAAGCAGCACCAGGATCTATTTTAGAAGAAATGATAGCCTCGATATAATTGCTTACACCGATGCAGATTGGGCCGGAGACCGAGATGAAAGGAAATCCACTTCTGGATACTTCACTTTGGTAGGAGGGAATCTTGTCACTTGGAGAAGCAAGAAGCAAAAGGTAGTAGCCTTGTCAAGTGCGGAAGCTGAGTTCAGAGGAATTGTGAAAGGAATAACTGAAATCCTATGGATTAGAAAACTGCTAAATGAGCTCGATTTTCCTCAGAAAACAGCCTGCAAGTTATTCTGCGACAACAAAGCAGCAATAAGTATTTCTGGAAACCCTGTCCAACATGACAGAACAAAACATGTTGAGGTTGATCGACACTTCATCAAAGACAAGTTAGAAGACAAGGTTATCAAACTCCCATTTGTTCGATCAAAAGATCAATTGGCAGACATCCTAACCAAAGCTGTCAGTACCGAAGCCTTCAGCAATGTTTTGCGCAAGTTGAGCATTGGAAATCCGAGTGCCCAACTTGAGGGGGAGTGTAGAAAATATCCATATTTAGCAGAGTAATTATAGGAACAGAATAATACTAATTATGTTAGTAATATATCCTGTATAGCTGTTTCCTTATCCGCTTCCTTATTTCTTTCCATCTTGCCTGTATAAATGTAACAGTATTTTCACAAGAGCAATACATAGAAAATTAACCTAAAATTAGTCTCTTTATTTCTGTAATTTTAACAATCTTTAGAAAGAAATAAAGTGATACTTGAAGTTATTTAGAATTTTTAAAAAGACATTTTAACTATACAAGTGTTTTATTACCTCCCCCAAATCATTTTTGAACTGATATTATTATATCATGATGTTCACCTGACATAGAGAGTCTATAAACTCTCTTAAAGAACGTGAACAAATTAAAAAAAAATATTATTTTATTTTTCCACGTATTTTGCTATAAAATATATTTTCTTTTTTTTTTTTGTTATTTTGATGTTTTTTCTCTTATTGCTCTTTTCTTTTTCTTTGTTACTTCTTCAAAAATTTATTGTCATCTTCATTGAGATTTATCATTTTCAATGTCACTTTTTATCATAATTCCACCTCTTTTTTTTATTACTATCAGTTTAACTCTCTTCAATTTTAAAATTATATTTAAATATTTTTTTTGCATTTCAAATAATTTGATAAATCCATTAAATCTCAAGATGATTGGTAGATATCATTTATTTTTTTAAGCCGAATTCCAATTAAGTTTTTCAATTTTCGGAAAATTGATTCTTTAAAAATTATGAGTTTCAATTTTGAGGCTATATGAAGAAGGAGATAAATTAATTAATGATCACATTAATTTTTTTATTTTTCTTAATTAAATAATTAGTTTTATCATCAATAACTCAACAAAGTCTAGAAAATAGTAAAAAAAAAAAACAAAGAAAAAAAATAAAAGGGTCTCAACTTGACGTGGGTTGAAGTAAGGGTGGGAGATGAAGGAAAAGAAAGAAAGAAAGAAAGAATGGAGGGAAGGACAGCTTGAAAGTGAGGGTGAATGATGAAACACTACTTAAAATGAAACTAAAATTAAAATAAGTCAAAACATAAGAGAGAGAGAGAGACAGAGAGAGAGAGAGGAGACAAAGAGATAAAGAAAAACTTAAATGATTTTTTTTAAAAAATAAATTAACGTGTATCACATAATAATTGGTGTGTAGTAACATATGCTCTATCAAATCTAAGAATGATTGAAAAAAGATTTAATGATATAAGTTCAAAATTATTCAGGAGAATGATAGAAGGTTCACATAAATAAGATATCTTTTTAAAAATTTGAGACAATTTCATATTTCACTTCTTTTCTCTTTTAAGTATATCTATTACATCTTATTTCTTTTGATGACTATTCAATTTTAGTTTTTCCTAAATTTATAGCTCCACCAGAGAGCATAAGAAAATTGTTTTTTTGTTAACTTGAATTTAAATTTTTTATTTCTAAATTTTAAATAAAAAAATTTCATCCATCTTTTCCATTTATATAGCTCTCAGTTCCCTTTCTCTGTCCAACACTCGTTACAAATTTACTAATTTTAAAATTTTAATTCACTTCTGTGTTTCCTAATTTTTATATTTTGGAATTAGGTTAATATCAGGCCAAAATTTGAGAAAATGATATTTCATGTATTATAATTTATTGAGATTCAAGGAAACTCAGAGAAATGAGCTCCTAATAACATCCTAATTCTTATTATTTATTGTTCACACTGCAATAAATAAAAGATTTTAAGATAATTATTTCGTAACAATAATATTATTATCGTTATATTAAGGTTAGTGTCAATAACACTTTGTATATAAATGCCATTAAAAGTTGTAGCAACTCCTGATGCAATGACAATAAATATTACAAATTAAAAAAAAATCTATTTATTGCTATAAAAATGTCTCTTTTATGGTAGTGACACCCTCCTTTAATTATAAATAAAATATATATTTATCATAATGTTTATATTAATTGGTTTATCGTCTCAATAGACTTGAGAATTATTTAGGAAATGAATAGTAAAAAGATAAAATAATATAAAGATTCTTTTTCTTTTGATGTATTAAAGTGAAAAAGTAATAAACAAAATATTTTTAAAAAATTTAATTGGGTGTGCATTAGAAGTATGTGTTAGCTTGTGGCACTTGTATATCCAAATGTAATTCTTCTTTTGTTTGTTGAACTATTGAATCAGTTTTTCCCTTTCTTCAACTGTTAGACATAAATAATCGGTGGTTAGAGAGAACACGTTATGACACTTGATCTTATTTCTTCTTCTTCTTCATTCTTTTAAGGCAATGTTTCAAATGCCTTTTCTCTTTATATTCTTATTTTAAACTAAAATATTTTAAAATTCAAGTTATTACTTTTGAAAGAAAAGCAAAGGAAAAAAATTATGCATACAACGATTTAAATCTTAAATTGAAATTATTGAACAATATTTATTGGTTATACATTGACTTTTATTTATTTACGGCGATCCACAAATTCAATAGGTAAAAGAAAAAAATATCAAATTTATGCAAAACTTGTGCTGATGATTGATGAAAATAAAAATAATATTTTTATAGAAATTGTGAGTTCGAGTCACCAAATGTAAAAAGATCCATTTTGGTCATTTTTAGTACTAGAGCTTTTAATTTCATAAAATATTTTTCGATAGATTATAAATGAGTATTTTGGACTATTTGTAGCTACATTTATAAAAATTAATTGGGTAGTTTTTTTAAGGAAAAATTGTATATAATAGCAAATTTATAACCTAAAATAAATGGAGTAGCTAGGGTTTGATTTAATTGTGCTCTATAGCAAACGTTTGCAAAAAATTGGCAGGCGCCTCTCTCCCAAATATCTCGCTCACCACTTTCTTTCAATCTCTCGCTCGCTTCCTCACTTCTGATACAAACACAAGTGTATAAAAATTGTTTCTAATTGTATGAAAATTGTATAAATACATATATTTTTGTTCCCCTCTCTCCCCTCTTCCAGATCTCGCTCGCCACTCTCCCAAATCTCGCTCGCCACCCTCGCCTTTCTCACTTATACAAACAGAAGCGAAATGTATAAATTGTGTTTCTATTTGTATAAAGCGTGAGAAAATTGTATATACACACGCAAGTACATATATTTTCGTCCTATACACTTATAATTATACAATAAAAATACTCCCCTACCCAGTTTCTTTTGCCTTTATCTCTTTCTCGTTTTATACAATTTTCAAATTGTATCTAATTTCTCTCTTTGTCGTTTTATACAATTCGATTCAATTGTGTATTCCTTGTCAAGCCTCTTTTGTCTTTCTCTCTTTCTCATTTTATACAAATTCAAATTGTATATAATCGTTCTATACACTTATAATAATACACTTCATTTTATACACTTCGTTTTTATATAATTCTCTGCCCAAGTGTCTTTCTCTTTCTTGTTTTATACACTTCGTTTTATACAATTTGCTTCAACTGTATATGTATAGTCAATTATACATTTTCTATGTTTGCTATGTAGCGCAATTAGACAAACTTTGCTATAGCATACAAGTATGAATTATTTATTTGCTATATTTGAAAGTTGCTCTTTTTTAATAATTAATTTAGTTTGTGGTTAATAAACTAAGTCCATAATTTATTTAATTAAATTACCATATGGCCCATGAATAAAAATAAATAAGAAGTTTTAGTATTTATTTTATTATTAGTTGAGAATTACTTACCCTAAATTTATATTTATATTTATATTATATAGAAGAGTGATAAAGGCGATCAATGACAATTTTGTAATTTTAAACATTATCATGATAAAAGTTCTAAATTTATAATTGTATAATTAATTCTCAAAATAGTTTTCTAGAAGAATCTAATTTTATTTTATAGAGTCATAAAAAGTTTTGTTTCATGTGTGGCCCACAAACTCATTTTATTTTATTTTTAAAAATTAATTTGTATTTGTTTAATTATAAAAATAATGTGAAAAATATCTTTACTTTTATACTCTTGACAATTCAAATTGTTCATCTTTGTTTTTTACTACTACAACATATTTGTATAATCCTACATTTTTCATGTATGTAATTTCCTTTTTAATTATATATAATATTTTTTAAATATAAGTATTCATATAGTTTTATTTAACCTACTTTATCTTCAAAATAATATTTATTTCATCTTAATTCCATGAATGTAATTTCATCTTTAATTATATATAATATTTTTTAAATATAAGTATTCATATAATTTTACCAAACCTATTTTATCTCCTACATAATATTTATTTTATCTCTAAAAATTGCGACTTAAAAAAGAAAACAATAATATCACATTTCTAAAGAGAAAAAAAGAAGAAGAAGAATGTAGAGTTGATAATGCAAGAATTGATAAATAATGATCGCATAATTGTAGTTTAAGAAAATACATAATTTGTCATAGAATGACATATCATTTACTTAGAAATTTTCACAATGGATAAACTACAGATTGACCTTCATATAATAGTGAGTTGCACTTTATAGTCTTGATTTCTACTTAGTGTCATTCGTCGAGAGTAGGAAGCATATTAAATATTAGATTATGGATGCTTTCCAATTTATAAATAAATATTTTCTCAACTAATATTAATACTTGAATTTCAGAATTAAGTTACTTTATTACCTTATTTATATTAAAATTTTAGTTATTATCGACTAGATATTGATAAAAAAACTATAAAACATAACTATTTCATTTAAAATTTTGTTAAACAGCAAAATAGTTAGAAAAAAACATAACTAAAGTTTGTACTCACTCCATTTCAATTTATGTAATGTTTATTTGACTTAAAATGAAGCTCTTTTTTTTTTTTTTTTTTAAAAAAAAGTACTTTTAAAACTTGTAGTCTAAAACAAATCATAGATGTGCATGTGGCAATAAATCTTCTTACTAAGAATAAAATGTATATTTTAAAGTCAAAATGTTATAAATATATTAATACATCATTCTTAAATTAAAGTTAAAATTACATAAATTTTCATAGTTTTAAGAGTTAATTACATTATATATCTACTCTTTTTCAAATTACAAAAATTTTCTTAGAATTAAAATAATTTAGATTTATCAGCAGACATGCGGATACATCGGTCATGATACATTGCTATTCAGGAAACTTGTAAACAAATAATTCATGGATAAATTCGAGAGGAGAGAGCTATATTTGAGAGGGAATATGGATGTACCCGAGAGGAGAGAGATGTATCCAAGAGACGATAGATATGTATTCAAGAGGGGATATAGATGTACTCGAGAGAGGATATGTATAAATTCGAGAGGAGATAATATGTGAAAGTTGCTAAAAAAATAACCACTTCAAATCAAAGTTAAATGTTGGGCCCGTGATATCACGTGTCATACTCATCTAGTATTATATAGAAGAGCAATAAAAGGACGACGACCAATGACATTTTAGTAATTTTAACATTACTTAAAGGTAAAATAATAATTGTATAATTAATGATCAAAATGAAAATCTTGAAGAATTCATACATGTCTTAACTTATATTATGGGTCCATAAGAATATTATTGTAATTTGTTTAGATGAAGAATTTCTATTACGTAGCTTCTTACAAACAATAATAAATGCTAAGCTTTTTTTGACATATTTTAGAATTTTTTTTTGAACTAATTAAAATAAAATGTGTTTGAATAACTAATATTTTGTTTCTAGAAATACTTTAAAGGAATATTGCGTAAACATATTTTTGATTGTAACGACCTGTTTAGTCGTTTTGAGCAGCAGATTTTATTTCTGGAAAATTGGCTGAAATGACGGAACCTACGACGGACCGTCACAGGCACGACGGTCCGTCACAGATGTTTCGTGCCATGACACTTAGAATTCTGAAATTTGGTACTGAAAATCGACTCTCTGAACTAAGTGACAGAATGGCGGGGCCAGGACCGTCACGCAGTGTGACGGACCGTCCGCAGTGTGACGGACCGTCACGGACCATTGGTGAAAAATTGGGTCCACGACCGCTACGCGAACGGCGGGGCCGGACCGTCGCGACGGCTGACGACCCGTCGCGGTCGCGCAATCCCGGTGGGAATCAGTTTACGGTTAAGTTTTAAGGGACGTTTTGGACTATTCTTTCCTTAATTATAAAGTTTGAGGGTTAATATTAATAAATCTAATTACTTGGGGGTTAAAATAGGTAACCTTAAGTTAATTAGTGGGTCATTATTACCATCTTTCATTCTTAATTATATATGAATTAGGGTAAAAGAAAGAGGGTTTGAATAAGAAAAAGAAAAAGAACAGAAAGAGAGAGAGAAACGAAGAGGATAGCAAGGATTTTGAGAAGATAGCTTGTTGATTCCAGTCTTCGGTGGAGGTAGGTTATGGTTATTTCATGCTACTTGTAGTAAACTCTTGATAGTGAATGATATGTGTTGATAGTATTGTAACCCTACTATGTGCTTAATTGTATGCTTGTATGAATATGATATATATATATATATATATATATATATATATATATATATATATATATATATATATATATATATATATATATATATGTAATTATATGAGCATGATGAAGTTTTGAATCCCAAATCTTGAAAGAACCCTAATTCACTTGTTAATGATGATGCCTTAGTATGAAAGAAGGCTTGATGAATTAGGGGATCGGGTGCCACGTTCCGGTACCAGGATAGAATGAATATGAGGATCGGGTGCCACGTTCCGGTACCAGGATAGAATGAATATGAGGATCGGAGTGTCACGTTCCGACACCAGGATAGAATATGGATCGGGTGCCACGTTCCGGTACCAGGATAGAATGAATATGAGGATCGGAGTGTCACGTTCCGACACCAGGATAGAATATGGATCGGGTGCCACGTTCCGGTACCAGGATAGAATGAATATGAGGATCGGAGTGTCACGTTCCGACACCAGGATAGAATATGGATCGGGTGCCACGTTCCGGTACCAGGATAGAATGAATATGAGGATCGGAGTGCCACGTTCCGGCACCAGGATAGAAATAGAGGAGCGGAGTGTCACGTACCGACACAAGAGGAAGAAAGATAATGAATCTTGAAAGATAATGAATATACTCAATCTAATGAACTTAATTCCCAAATGAGTATGGTATTGAGGCTTGAGTCCTCATGTGTGAACTCGGTTGTAGTTATTGATGAATTCATGTTATTCTTGCTACATGGTGAGTATTGTAGTTGATTTACTTTATTATCGATATATACTGTTCCCTATTTTGAGTTGGTCGATGATATCTACTCAAGACTTGTGGTTATCTTGACCCCCTACTTTCATGTTTTCTTCCCGTTATTTGTGTAATGCGACAAGCGTTAAAACTTCAACTCAACGGAGATCTAGCAGTCTCCACTACCTTCGGAAATTCAGGGTGAGCTAATGCGTCTAGCTTGGGCTGGGTCTTCTTCTTCAAGTCTTGATGCCTTGAACTTCCGGCATGGACTAGCTAGTATTAGTTTTAGCTTCTTAGACAGTTTTAGTTTAGCAATTTGAGATAGATGTTCTTGTGATGATGACTTCCAGATTTTGGGGATAATAATAATAGTTTTGAATTGTTTTTACAAATGAGTTTAAGTCTTCCGCATTACTTTCTGTTGTTATATATATCGAAATGATAAGGGTTAAATTGGTTGGTTCGCTCACATAGGAGGGTAAATGTGGGTGCCAGTCGCGGCCCCGTTTTGGGTCGTGACATTGATATTATTCGACAAAGAGAACGTTTAACATTAAAATTCCAATGAATATTAAAATTCAAACTAAAGAAAATGAGTAGTTAAAAAATAAAGAAGAACAACAAAAGAAAATCTCAATAGAAAAAGACTTTTTTTAGAATTATAGAGGAAGAAAAAAACTAAAAATAAATAAATTAGAAAAAAACAATCTGAAAAAAGTATATTGGTTATTTTGTGAGTGTAAGCTTTAGGT
Source organism: Solanum arcanum (assembly GCA_027789145.1). Taxonomy (NCBI): domain Eukaryota; kingdom Viridiplantae; phylum Streptophyta; class Magnoliopsida; order Solanales; family Solanaceae; genus Solanum; species Solanum arcanum. The sequence continues at coordinate 34,121,737 of CM050941.1, read as the reverse complement.
TTTCTTTACAGCATGATATTAAGTGTAGTATCAAAAAATTAACTAATTTAATTTAGAATATAACATTACAATAATTGTTATTGTATATAGAAATAAAGTTTCTTTCATGATTTTATTGTTGTAGAGACAAAAAATATTTTTTTAATAAATACTTTCGATATTTAGAATATAACATTACGATAATTGGTATTGTATATAGAAATAAAGTTGTTTTCTTGATTGTTTTTATTGTTGTGAAGTTAGAAATCAGTTTTTTTAACTATTTCTATTTATCGAAGACAATAATAAAATGTATCACAAAATTCATCTACAAAGTCAAATACAAACACATTATACTTAAGTTCAAGCAATAGAGATTTGAAAGACTTTAAATCGATCTATACAAATTGATTGATCAATGATTAATATTTTATCAGATGCAAAGACTATGGTGCAAATATCACAAAACGAAAACATTGTGAAAAATAGATAACACTTGCGAATATATATGAAGATCGATGAATTTTTCAAAGATAACAACATTTTATACATTCCTTGAAGATAAATTTTTTTGACTCTTAATCTAACACAATTCTCTATTTTCTTGCTGCAAAATTTTTTTAGAATTAAACTTTCTCAATTTAGGTTGTAAGCAATATATTTATGTCGTATGACCATTTGAAATAGATTATAAAGTAATATATTGAAGTTGTTTACTAAAGAAAAAAATAGTATAAAGTATAAAAATCTCATATCTTTGGAGGCTAATTACATTATACTCGAAAAGTTTTCTCAATTACAAACATTTTAAATTTTTCATTCATCTCGATACATTCTTTTAGTTGTCCAATACATTGCAAATGACATATTATTACATGAAAAGGATGTGTTCGAGAGGCGATAGATAAGTATCCGAGAGGAAATAGGAATGTATCCCAGAAAGAATTATAATATCTGAAGTTGTGAAGTTATATAATTTTTTTAATTAAATATATAAAATTATATTGGACCCATATCACGACCTTAAAAAATCTAGTAATTAAAGAAGAGACAAAAGGACTTACAATGGAGAAAATCTTTACCTGCGGCGGTAAAGAAGAATCAGCAAATCAGGTAAAGAATCAACCTTAGTATATTTTATATGTATGAATATAGATTGCAAGGTTAATGATTTAATAATGGGAATGATCATTATAAGTATAGGACATATTTTAAGGGAATGGATCCATAGTTGTTTTGGCATGTGTACGTGGTTGAGAGGTAGTGCCACTTGTCTCATAACCAGTGGTCTGAACCTTAATTATTTACTATTATTGTTATATTATATAATAAAGTCAAAGTGGGTGTATAGTATTTTATATTTGATGAAAGAAAAGTTATATCAGGACATTGATGATGTAAAATTTGAGTATTTAAGTATATAGGTGGAGGTGTTCATTGACACTAGTTTCGCAATCAGTGGCTTTAACTTTTAAACATTAAAATGTTTATTTTTAATTTTATTATAAATTATATTTTGATATATTGGAATAGATAATTAAGTATTAGGAGTCTAATATTATTTAAACTTCATTAAATTTATGCTAATTGAAAGAACTTAGAAAACTCTTAGGCTTGAACTTTAGGAAGCCGATTATAGTTTTGGGTGTTTATATACATTTTTATTTACAAATTATATATACTTGATAGATTGGAAAGGTTAAGAGGCATTGAGGAAACGAAAAATATTTGAAATGTAGCTTGCTTGACTTCAACTCTTCAATGGAGGTAGGTTATGGTTTATGCTATTTGATAGTAAACTCTTAATCACTGATTGATATGCATTAAACGATACTGTGAAGTTTTCTATGTACTTGATTGTGTGATTGTGTATCTTGGATGTGTGATTCATGATTGGTCTAAAACCTTGAGACCGTGAAATTTATGATCTTGAACCCTCTCTATCGAAGTGATGCCTTGAATAAAGAAGGCTTGATGAAATATTGTTAATGAATTTAGTGGTGAAAATATTTAATAAATGAATAATATTATTGGATCGGAATGTCACATTCCGACACGGTATTCTTGGATCGAAGTCACGTTCTGATATGATATTCTTGGATCGGAGTGTCACGTTTCAATACGATATTATTGAATCGGAGTGTCACGTTCTGACACGTTATTCTTGGATCAGAGTGTCATGTTCCGACACGATATAATTGGATCGGAGTGTCACATTCCGACAGGGTACATTAAAGAAAAAGATTATTGAATTAACTTAACATACTCTATCTCAAAGAACCTATTTCCCAAATGAGCGTAGTCTGGACGCATCAGTCATCATATGTGTATTGAATATTGTGAGTGATTGTGTACTGACTTCCGTTGTCACTTGTTCATGTTGTTTGTTGCTTGCCACCGGTTAAGTGTCATAGTTTATTTCATACTATTATTCATTTTATATTGATTTCTATTTTGGGTTGGGCGATGAAACCTACTTAGTACATGTTGCACTGTACTGGGCCCTACTTTTGTTTTCATTTGTTTCCTTTTATGCAGTGCAGTGAGTGTACCAACTACTTCAACTCGCCTTCATCTCTAGCTAGTCTCAAGCATAACAGGTTCCAGGTTGAGCCACGCATTTAAGCTCGTGTTGGATTCTCTCGGTTATGACATGATGTCCTTAATTTTTTGATATAAACTATTTTATTTAATTATTTTGGTTTCTTTAACACTTTTAGACTTGGTATTTGAAGATTAGATGTCCTTGATATGATCAGGTTTTGGGAATCAATTTTTCATAAGATTTTAAGCTTCCCCATTATGTTTTATTTCGTAAGTGGGTTTATATTCCTTGGTCTGCCCAATTAGGAGGTTGAGTTTGGATGCCACTAATGACTTGATTTGGGTCATGCCACCAGAAGCTAAGAAAAATATATTTCCAATATCACTTAAATAATCCGTTCATCGGTAAAAAAGGGAGTTGACCATGTCAATCTAAACTTTACATGAATATTTTTTAAATAATTAGTTAAAGGATTCGAAAGGTAAAAACGGACAATGATGTTAAAATACTCAAAATACGAAGATTCAAAGCTAAATAAATATCACAAATTCATGAGAGGTGTATTTTTATAGGTAAAAAAAATAGGAGTAAATATCTCAAAAGGTCACTCAAGTATGTGGAATTGTTTGAGAAAGTCACTTAACTTAGTTTCACATCAATAAAATCACTCAACTTATGAATTTTCTTTTATAATATCACTCAACTTAAACTATTTTTCTAGAAATCAATATAATCAAAAGATTAAAAAAAAAAGAATTGCACAAACTACCCTTCAAATTTAGTTTGATAATACTTTTATTGTAATTCATAACATTATGCTTTATCTCTTATTTTATTTTATATTTTTAATTATTGTCTTTAACTTAATTAATATCAATTCAATTGTCTAAGCACTAAGCATTAATTCAACTTGGCTCAGATTTCATCATATTTTACCATAATTAATCCACCAACATACGAACTTGCAATAATATTTTATTTTGATAATACCCAAGTACCCCTCAACCTATACCCGAAATCCCAGAGACACACTTATACTATACTAAGGTCCTATTACCCCCCTGAACTTATTTTATATGTATTTTTCTACCCCTTTTTAGCCTACGTGACACTAGTTTGAAAAAAAAGTCAACCATCGTTGGGCTCACAAGATAATGCCACGTAAGCTAAAAAGGGGTAAAAAATTATTAATAAAATAAGTTCAGGGGGGTAATAGGACCTTAGTATAGTATAAGTGTGTCTCTGAGATTTCGGGCATAGGTTGAGGGGGTACTTGGACATTATCCCTAAAATACATATATATTAATATTTTTAAATTAGTTCGAACAAATCCAAATTCGATGACTCTCATCTCCTCCAACCCAATTGAAATTGGACATGGATGAGGCTAAGATAAACCACCCCACTCCAAATTCTTCCCTCTTTCTCCCCCACCCCCCAAATTCTTCCTTCTTTTTCTTCCTTCATAAACATGAGAGGATGTTTTTTATGAAAAAGAACCGTTCCTTTTTTCTCCACCTTGCAAAAGTTTTTTCAAAAGATTATTTTAACTAAATATTGGATACTAGTTTTTGAATATCTCTTCACTTCTTTTGTTTTTTTTTGGTTTTTGTAACGACTTGTTTAGTTGTTTTGAGCAGTAAAGTATTTCTGGTAATAACAGTCGGAGTCGACAGACCCCACGACGGACCGCCATGGGCACGACGGACCGTCAAGGGGGTCTCGTTCCAAAACACTTAGAATTCTGAAATTTGGGTACTGAAATCAACTCTCTGAACTTCGTGACGGAATGGCAGGACGGACCGTCACAGGCGTGACGGGCCGTCACAGACCCTTTAGTGAAATTCAGTCTCTGAACTTTGTGACGAGCGGCGGGGCCGGACCGTCGCAGTACGACGCCAGACGTCGCATCGCATAATCCCGAGCGGTCGGATTTACATTAAATGTTTTAAGGGGCGTTTTGGACTATTCCTGCTATAATTATAAATCTAGTGGGTTAATGTTAATAATTTAACTACTTGAGGGTTAAAGGAGATAACCTTGAATTAATTAGTGGATTCCTTTTGTCATCTTTTATACTTAATTATATGCTAATTAGGGTAAAAGAAAGAGGGTTTGAATAAGAAAAATAGAAAGAACAAAGAGAGGGAGAACGATCGATCGAGAGAGAGGAAAAACGCAGCTTTGAGGATTAGCTTGCTTGATTTCAATTCTTCGGTGGAGGTAGGTTATGGTTTTTATGCTATTTCATAGTAAACTCTTAATAGCGAATGATATGTATTGGGTAGTATTATAAAACCCTTCTATATGCTTAATTGTGTGTTTGCATGATGTGATGATATAATTGCGATGAAATAAACATGATGAAGCTATTGAATCCTAAATCTCGAAAACCTCTTGTTAATGATGATGCCTTGGTATAAAAGAAGGCTTGATGAACTAAAAAAATGAGGTTAGGGGATCGGGTGTCACGAACCGACACGTAGTATTAGGGGGATCGGGTGTCACGAACCGACACGTAGTATTAGGGGGATCGGGTGTCACGAACCGACACGTAGTATTAGGGGGATCGGGTGTCACGAACCGACACGTAGTATTAGGGGATCGGAGTGTCACGTTCCGACACAAGAGGAATAAAGAGAATGAATCTTGAATTTTGCTAATATACTCAGATTTAATGAACCTATTTCCCAAATGAGTATGGTATTGAGGCATGGGTCCTCATGGGTGTACTTGGCGTACTTATTAATGATTATGGTACTTGTTGTTTCTGCCTGTTGAGTATTGTAGTTGATTTTATGATATTATCTGATATACTACTGTTTTCTATTTTGAGTTGGCCGATGATATCTACTCAGTACTCGTGTTTTGTACTGACCCTACTTGTATGTTTCCTTTTTGTTAATTGTGGAGTGCAGCAAACGCACCGTCGTCTTCAACTCAACCGCAACTCTAGCCAATCTTCATCACGTCAGATTTCAGGGTGAGCTAATGCTTCTAGCTTGGACTGGATCTTCTTCTTCATGTCTTGATGCCTTGAAGTTCCGGCATGGACTAGCTTTTTAATTATTTTAGCTTCTTAGATACTCTTAGATTTAGTAATTTGAGGATAGATGTTCTTGTGGTGATGACTTCTAGATTTTGGGGAATAATAAGTGTTTGAGTTTTTAGAAGTTATTAATTGATTTTGTTAATGAGTTTTAAGTCTTCCGCAGTGTATTTTATTCATTATGTTTGAAATGTTGGGGTTTAGATTGGTTGGTTCGCTCACATAGTAGGATAAGTGTGGGTGCCACTCGCGGCTCGTTTTGGGTCGTGACAAACATGGTATAAGAGCATTAGGTTCGTTGGTCTCATCACACAAGAAGAGTCTAGTAGAGTCTTGAGGAACGGTAGGGGGACGCCTTTACTTTTCTTTGAGAAGCTATAGGACTTTAGGAAAATTCCATTCTTTCTTTCTTTCGTGCTATTACTTGGATCCAATTGGTATCTAGGTGATACAAATTGGTATCTGACCATCTTCACTCTATTTCGCAGATGGTTAGAACTAGAGCAACAACTGCGCCAACACCAACACCGGCAAGACAAGATGCGTCCGAGCCAGCCACTGAGACTGTAGCTCGAAGAGGAGCAGTGGCAAGAGGCCGCGGTAGAGGTCGCGGGAGGACGTCCTCTAGAGGAAGAGGACAAGCACCCAGCCCACCTGGTACTAGGGCGGTGACTCCTCCACCGACTGAGGAAGTGGTAAGAGAGTGTGAGGACGGGGAAAATGAGCAAGTGCAGAATGAGGAATTTCCACCCCAACCTACCCCAGAGATGATCAATCAGGTTCTTGCTTATCTTTAGCGGGTTATCTGATCAAGGCCAAGCACCTCCAGTGTTTTCTGCACCAGCACCTCAGGTTCGGGAGGTACAACATGCGGCTACTGTGGCTCCCCGTATGGATTCCTCATTGGAAATAGGCACGTTTCGTTGGTTGATTACAGGGCCTATAATGACAAGTGATCAGCATGAACTTTTCAGTAAGTTCTTGAAATTGAAACCTCCAGTCTTCAAGGGTGCTGAATCTGAGGATGCCTATGATTTTCTGGTTGACTGTCATGAGTTACTACACAAGATGGGTATAGTAGAAAGATTTGGCGTTGAGTTTGTGACCTATCAGTTTCAAAGGAACGCCAAAATGTGGTGGCGGTCACATGTTAAGTGTCAACCAACAGAGGCACCACCTATGACTTGGGCATCATTCTCTAGTTTATTTATGGCACCCAGGATGTCGGTTACTGCTTATGAGGCTCGGTTTCGTGCACTATCCAGATATGCCACCCAGCTTTGCTTCAGTCCACAAGAGCGGATTTTGCCGTTTTGTGAAAGGGTTGAGGTCAGATTTGCGGATTTCAGCCTTACAGGTAGCAGCTACAGCAAAATCCTTCCAGGAAGTGGTAGACTTCGTGATAGAGGTGGAGGGAGTGAAGCCAGATGACTTCACCATGGCATCGACATCAAAAAGGTTTCGTATGGGAGGTGATTTTAATGGTTCTTACTCTAGAGGGTAGGGTTCAGGAGGTTACCCAGCCCGACCTATTCAGTCTTCACTACAGACTGTAGTTGGGGGTCCACCGCAGACCGGTCAACATTTCTCTGAGTTTGGGTGTTATCCCCAGACTCCATCGTTCTCACAGGGACCTATGCTTGAATCCAGAGAATGTTATGGATGTGGATAAACTGGACATATTAGGAGGAATTGTCCAAAACCGAGTTACAGACCCCCAATAAGCAGAGGTAGAGGTGGTCATGGAAGAGGCCGTTATTTGGGAGGACGTGGTGGCCGAGGTAATGGTGGTCACCAAAACGGCCGGGGTAACGGGCAAACTGGAGCCACTACAACACAACATGGTAGGGGCAACATACAGACAGGTAATAGGGCCCATTGTTATGCTTTCCCTGGGAGATCTGAAGCAGAGACATCTGATGTTGTCATCACAGGTAATCTTTTGGTTTGTGATTGCATGGATTCTGTATTGTTTGATCCTGGATCCACATTTTCTTATGTATCTTCCTCATTTGCTAACGGTCTTAATTTACATTGTGAATTGCTTGACATGCCTATTCGTGTTTCTACTCCGGTGGGTGAGTCTGTGATAGTTGAAAAGGTGTATAGGTCTTGTCTTGTGACTTTTGTGGGGAGCAATACTCATGTAGACTTGGTTATCTTAGAAATGGTTGACTTCGATGTAATTCTGGGTATGACTTGGCTTTCTCCAAATTTTGCAATCTTGGATTGTAATGCTAAAACTGTGACGTTAGCCAAGCCTGGGACAGATCCGTTAGTGTGGGAGGGTGACTACACTTCCAATCCGGTTCGTATCGTCTCCTTTCTTCGTGCTAAGAGAATGGTTAGTAAGGGTTGTTTAGCTTTCTTGTCACATCTCAGGGATGATACTACCCAAGTACCTTCAATTGAGTCGGTTTCGATAATCCCTGAGTTTCTAGATGTGTTTCCCGCAGACCTTCCTGGTATGCCACCGGATAGAGATATTGACTTCTGCATCGATCTTGAACCGGGTACTCGCCCCATTTCTATACACCTTATAGAATGGCTCCCGCCGAGTTAAGGGAGTTAAAGGCCCAACTTCAAGAGTTGTTGAGCAAAGGCTTCATTAGACCAAGTGCATCCCCTTGGGGTGCTCCTGTTTTGTTTGTGAAGAAGAAGGATGGAAGCTTTCGGATGTGCATAGACTACAGACAACTGAATAAGGTAACGGTTAAGAACAAGTATCCTCTTCCTCGCATCGATGATTTGTTCGATCAGTTACAAGGTGCTTGTACTTTCTCAAAAATCGATTTGAGATCTGGCTACCATCAATTGAAAATACAGGCAACGGATGTGCCCAAGACTGCTTTTCGGACCAGGTATGGGCATTATGAGTTCTTAGTAATGTCTTTTGGGCTTACGAATGCCCCTGCTGCTTTCATGAGCTTGATGAATGTGATTTTAAGCCATATCTGGATCTCTTTGTCATTGTATTCAATGATGATATACTGGTATACTCAAAGAGCAAGAAAGAACATGAGGAACACTTGAGAATTGTATTGGAAATGTTAAAGGAGAAAAAACTTTGTGCAAAATTCTCCAAGTGTGAGTTTTGGCTAGATTCAGTGTCCTTCTTGGGACACGTGGTTTCTAAGGATGGAGTGATGGTGGATCCATCTAAGATTGAAGCAGTGAAGAGTTGGGAAAGACCTACCAATGTTACAGAGGTAAGGAGCTTTGTTGGTTTAGCTAGTTACTACCGCCGATTTGTCAAGGGGTTCTCTTCTATTGCTTCCCAATTGACAAGCTTGACTAAACAGAATGTTCATTTGTATGGTCGGACGAGTGTGAAGAAAGATTTCAGAAGCTCAAGACTTTTTTGACTACCGCACCAATCCTTACCCTGCCAGTGGAAGGTAAGAATTTCATTGTCTATTGTGATGCATCCTACTCGGGTTTGGGTGCAGTGCTAATGCAAGATAAGAATATAACTGCTTATGCTTCGAGGCAATTAAAGGTGCACGAACGTAATTATCCGACCCATGATTTGGAGTTGGCTGCGGTAGTGTTTGCATTAAAGCAATGGAGACACTATCTATATGGGGTTAAGTGTGAAGTCTATACGGATCATCGTAGCCTACAATATGTCTTTACTCAGAAAGATTTGAATCTGAGATAGAGGAGATGGATGGAACTACTGAAGGACTACGATATTACTATCTTGTATCACCCAGGAAAGGCTAATGTTGTGGCAGACGCGTTAAGTAGAAAAGCAGGGAGCATAGGAAGCCTAGCTCACTTACAGGTTTCCAGACGCCCATTGGCTAGAGAGGTTCAGACTCTAGATAATGACTTTATGAGGCTAGAAGTAAATGAGAAGGGAGGATTGTTGGCCTGTGTGGAGGCAAGATCTTCCTTTCTTGACCAGATTAAAGGAAAGCAGTTTACCGATGAGAAATTGATTCGGATTCGAGATAAGGTATTGCGTGGAGAGGCTAAAGAAGCAAAAATCGATGAAGAAGGTGTTTTGAGAATTAAGGGAAGGGTATGTGTACCCCGCGTTGATGATTTGATCCACACTATTCTTACAGAGGCTCATAGTTCAAGGTATTCTATACATCCTGGTGCAACCAAGATGTATCGTGACCTAAAGCAACATTTTTGGTGGAGTAGAATGAAGCGTGACATTGTGGAGTTTGTTGCCAAATGTCCAAATTGTCAGCAAGTAAAGTATGAACACCAGAGGCCTGGAGGAACACTTCAGAGAATGCCCATTCCTGAATGGAAGTGGGAGAGAATTGCAATGGACTTCGTGGTTGGTCTTCCCAAGACAATGGGTAAGTATGACTCCATTTGGGTGATTGTCGATAGGTTAACTAAGTCTGCTCACTTCATTCCAATAAAGGTGACTTACAATGCAGAGAAGTTAGCCAAACTTTACATCTTGGAAGTTGTTCGATTGCATGGGGTTCCACTCTCCATCATATCAGATAGAGGTACGCAGTTTAATTCTAAGTTTTGGAAAACATTGCATGCGGAATTGGGTACTAGGTTGGACCTTAGTACTGCGTTCAATCCTCAGACCGATGGTCAGTCTGAGCGAACGATTCAAGTGTTGGAGGATATGCTTCGTGCATGTGTGATAGAATTTGGTGGCCATTGGGACAACTTCTTACCCTTAGTAGAGTTTTCATACAATAATAGCTATCACTCAAGTATTGATATGGCCCCATTTGAAGCACTGTATGGAAGAAGATGTAGGTCTCCCATTGGGTTGTTTGATGCATTTGAAGTTAGACCTTGGGGTACTGAAATGCATTCAAGAAAAGCTTTTAGCGGCTCAAAGTAGACAAAAAGAATATGCAGATCGAAAGTTTAGAGACTTGGAGTTTATGGAGGGTGAGCAAGTCTTGCTGAAGGTTTCGCCCATGAAAGGGGTGATGCGGTTTGGTAAGCGAGGTAAGCTAAGCCCAAGGTATATTGGTCCATTTGAAGTCCTGAAGTGCGTGGGGGAGGTAGCTTATGAATTAGCCTTGACCCCAGGACTGTCAGGAGTGCATCCGGTATTTCATGTGTCTATGTTGAAAAGATACCATGGGGATGGAAACTACATCATCCGTTGGGATTCAGTTCTGCTTGATGAGAATTTGTCTTATGAGGAGGAGCCTGTTGATATTTTAGATAGAGAAGTCCGCAAGCTTAGGTCAAGGGAGATTGCATCCATCAAAGTTCAATGGAAGAATCGACCAGTTGAAGAATCCACTAGGGAGAAGGAGGCTGATATGCAAGAAACATACCCACACCTGTTTACAGATTCAGGTACTCCTTCTCGCCCTTGTTTTTCTTCTTGTGATCGTTCGAGGATGAACGATGGGTAAATTGGTATCTATTGTAACGACCTGTTTAGTCGTTTTGAGCAGTAAAGTATTTCTGGTAATAACAGTCGGAGTCGACGGACCCCACGACGGACCGTCATGGGCACGACGGACCGTCGAGGGGGTCTCGTTCCAAAACACTTAGAATTCTGAAATTTGGGTACTGAAATCAACTCTCTGAACTTCGTGACGGAATGGCAGGACGGACCGTCACAGGTGTGACGGGCCGTCCGCAGCACTTTAGTGAAATTGATCTACGAACTTTGTGACGGCGGCGAGACGGACCGTCGCCAGCACGACACGTCCGCATCGCGTAATCCCGGTGGTCGGATTTCTGTTAAATGTTTTAAGGGGCGTTTTGGACTATTCCTGCTATAATTATAAATCTAGTGGGTTAATGTTAATAATTTAACTACTTGAGGGTTAAAGGAGATAACCTTGAATTAGTTAGTGGGTTACTTTTGTCATCTTTTATACTTAATTATATGCTAATTAGGGTAAAAGAAAGAGGGTTTGAATAAGAAAAATAGAAAGAACAAAGAGAGGGAGAACGATCGATCGAGAGAGAGGAAAAACACAGCTTTGAGGATTAGCTTGATTGATTTCAATTCTTCGGTGGAGGTAGGTTATGGTTTTTATGCTATTTCATAGTAAACTCTTAATAGCGAATGATATGTATTGAGTAGTATTGTAAAACCCTTCTATATGCTTAATTGTGTGTTTGCATGATGTGATGATATAATTGCGATGAAATAAGCATGATGAAGCTATTGAATCCTAAATCTTGAAAACCTCTTGTTAATGATGATGCCTTGGTATAAAAGAAGGCTTGATGAACTAAAAGAATGAGGTTAGGGGATCGGGTGTCACGAACCGACACGTAGTATTAGGGGGATCGGGTGTCACGAACCGACACGTAGTATTAGGGGGATCGGGTGTCACGAACCGACACGTAGTATTAGGGGGATCGGGTGTCACGAACCGACACGTAGTATTAGAGGATCAGAGTATCACGTTCCGATACAAGAGGTATAAAGAGAATGAATCTTGAATTTTGCTAATATACTCAGATTTAATGAACCTATTTCCCAAATGAGTATGGTATTGAGGCGTGAGTCCTCATGGGTGTACTTGGCGTACTTATTAATGATTATGGTACTTGTTTTTGCTACCTGTTGAGTATTGTAGTTGATTTTATGATATTATCTGATATATACTGTTTTCTATTTTAAGTTGGCCGATGATATCTACTCAGTACTCGGTTTTGTACTGACCCCTACTTGTATGTTTCCTTTTTGTTAATTGTGGAGTGCAGCAAACATACCGTCGTCTTTAACTCAACCGCAACTCTAGCCAGTCTTCATCACGTCAGATTTCAGGGTGAGCTAATGCTTCTAGCTTGGACTGGATCTTCTTCTTCATGTCTTGATGCCTTGAAGTTCCGGCATGGACTAGCTTTTTAATTATTTTAGCTTCTTAGATACTCTTAGATTTAGTAATTTGAGGATAGATGTTCTTGTGGTGATGACTTCCAGATTTTGGAGAATAATAAGTGTTTGAGTTTTTAGAAGTTATTAATTGATTTTGTTAATGAGTTTTAAGTCTTCCGCAGTGTATTTTGTTCATTATGTTTGAAATGTTGGGGTTTAGATTGGTTGGTTCACTCACATAGTAGGATAGGTGTGGGTGCCACTCGCGGCTCGTTTTGGATCGTGACAGTTTTGAATTGAAAAATCATTTTAACTTGTGGGTAGCTTATTTGATATTAGTGTTTAATATGGTATTATTTAGTATGACGTGCATAGTTATATGGAATAAAAAATTAGTATGTTCTGCAAAGTTACATTTTTTTGATAAATTGAATAAAAGATGTTATAAAGTTATTTAAATTAAACAATATATGATAAAAGGAAAATTTAGTTAAATGATAATTTTTTATGTTAATAATAATTAGGTTAAGAAAATAACTATGAAAAATAAAATAAGAGAAATAAACATAATAATATAAACTAAGAAATTGTTATAAACCTAAACTTGAAGGGTAGTTTGTGATAATCTCTATTATCCTTTGGTTATAATGATTCTCTAGAAAAATATATTAAGTTGAGTGATCTTATAAAAGGAAATTCATAAGTTGGGTGACTTTATTGATATAAAACCAAGTTGATTAATTTTTTCAAATAATTTTACATACTTGAGTGACCTTTGAGATATTCACTCTACAAATAGGGGTGTTCACGGGTTGCTTTGGATCGGTTATCGATCAAAATCAAAACCTAATCAATTTAATTGGTTTTAAAATTTTCAAAACCAAACCAAATATAATGTGCAGTTATCGGTTTGCTTATTTTCGGTTTTGGTTTGATTTAGTTATTTGATTATTAACCATATATAAAAATAAAAGAAATAATTCATCCAAAACGTGAAAAAGTGACAACAATCCATTCAAACAAAAAAAATATTTAGAATGAATGCCATTACAGAACTTTCGATCATTAAATTTAGTAAATAAAACTTCAAAATTCACTATTTTTGTGTCAGAAGGAAGAGACAATGACATTTTCGGCCCCACAAAGTATTTTGATAGACACTCAAATACATGAAACCAAATAAAAAAATGTTCTTACATTGGACATTTTTTTCATAAGTATATTATAAATAAATTTGAATGAAACATATATATAAGATCTTTAAAATTGTTTATGAATATAAATATTATGTATGTATAATAATAAAACTTAGAGTAATTTCCCTAGATAGTCATTCATGTTTGGGAAATTATTTAGGCATATAACTTATGTTTGTTTTAGAACTACAATATCACCCAACTTTACCTATTTTTCTTAAACTATACTTGACACAAGAAATAGATTATCTCTCTCCTATTAGGATGTCATGTCACATTATTTATTTTTATTATTAAAAATTATGCTTTATACCTATTTAAACCTTAGGTTGCCAATGTATTTTTCAAATATTGTTTTCTATTTATATTTTTTTTAAAAATATTTTGTTTTTCAGTTATATAAAGATAAATTTTAAAAATGAATGAAAAAAAAGTAACCCCTTTCTACAACTAACTACTAGTGGACTGTTTAACGATTTTTTAAAAATAAGTTTTTAAATTTTTAATGAAAATTATTATTTTTTTACTATAAGTTTTTTAATTAATTTTTAAAATAATAATGATAGTTTTATTAAGGTGCATTTTTTCTTCTCCTATTTATATAGATATTTTTACATTCCATTTTGTTGGATCATTCCCTAAAATTACTGGAAGTGTGATAAATATAAATAGACAGTACAATCTTTTTTATAAAATAATTCAATTTTCAGTTTTCATTTTTTTAACCTTAAAAATTGAAGCATTTAAAGATCTTTCATCTTTTTTCCCGTGATAGTTATTATTGTTTTTATAAAAAAAATAGTTCGATTTCATATTTCTTCTTTAAAATTGAAACTAGAGGCATTTAAAAATCATCTCTGCCGTTACAATTTTTTTAAACAAAAGAACTTTTATTTTCTATTTAAAATAGTTATATTAAAATTTCTATTTTTTTAGATTGTGTTTTAAATGCTTTTTGAAAAATTGAAATTCTTGAATATTTGTGGTGCTGACATGTGACACTTTTTACTTCTCCTATTATATATAGATATATATATTTTTTAAAATAGTCAAACCCACATATTATACGCGGTAAAATAAATTACATTGAGTACTGTAATATAAGCTCCTCCAAATCTTCAAGAAAATATGTTGGTTCGTCCGGTTGTTTAAAAGAATTAGAAAAATATTAATAATACATTAAAAAATGTCACATGACACCCTATTAGGAGAGAAATAATGTATTTTTGTGTCAAGTATATTTTGAAGAAAATAGACAAAGTTGGGTGATAATGTAGTCCTAAAACAAACATAAGTGATATTCCGAGGTAATTTTCCAAACATGGGTGACTATCTAGGGAAATTATTCTAAAATTTATGTATATAACTTGTTGGTTCGGTTCGGATATTTCTTCATTATTTTGAACAAAACCATAACCAAACTAAATACTATCGGTTCTTCACAGTCTAAAACCAAACCAAATCAAAATACAAGCTAAATCAATTTATGTAGTCAACTTAATTTGATTTTTCGATTTGAATTGGTTTTTATCCAAACCTATTTTTCTTCTTTTTAATGAAATTTTTAACATGTAATTATATTAAAGTTATATTTCTTTGAGTTGCATAGTAGAATAAGCGTTCCAGGAGGATGACCCTACAACCCTAGCTTTGCGATGGGTATTGTGGTTGCTGGCCAGTCATCCATAATGGATGCTCTTCAGATCTCCAGTATGCTAGGAAGAGTTACCGCCATGATGACTTGTCCTAAGTTGTAAAGTCATTCTCTTAGATGATCTTTCAACTTTATCTCTAGTTAGTTCTTTTTATAAGTGGATCCGCCAGTATTATCCTTTGACTTTACATAGTCAATTATGATAATTCATCTAGAGAGTAGTTTTCTAACGGTATTATGTATATGTCATACATAACGAGACTTTCAGTTATGCATCATGCTGCATTCCCTACCTATCACATCTTGACTATCAAAGTATATGCATAATGATGCCAAAGATTTGAGCCAAAAAAGAATATCTATCAAGAAATTTTTGAGTCTTTCAACTTATTCACCAGTCTTATCTAGAATGTCAAAAGAATGTTGTTGTAATGGAAGACACAGTCTTGAGTATGTTTTAAATACCCTAAAACTCTTTTCAATGTCATCCAATGAGTTTGATTGTGATCACTCGTGAACCGACTCAAGTCATTAATAGCACATGCTATATCTGATCGCGCACACTTTGTGATATACATCATACTTGTCAATATTCCAGCACAATCCAATTATGAGTCACTTTCAAAGATCACATTTACTATAGTATTGACACTATTGAAATTCAAGTATTTAAAATAGTTAAGTACCTTTTCAATGCAATGAGAATGTGACAATGCTAAACATCATGGAATTCCAAGAATTTTTATGCCTAAGGTCGAATCAGCAACTCAAACATCTTTCATATCAAACTGTTTTTCAGCATACATGTAGTAGCATTTATGTCATTAGTGTCTCTACTTATGATTAACATGTCATCAATACGCAATAAAGAATGACCTTCTGATTTTAATGTAAACACATTTATCATTTCCATCATTCTTAAATTCATTTGCCTACATGGTTTGGTCAAATTTTCAAGTCATTATTTGGGTGCTTGTTTTAGTCCATCATGTGACTTAACAAGTTCACCCACATTGTTTTCTTTACTAGGAATCACAAAAACCTCATATTGTTCCAAGTAAATTTCTTCCTCCAATTAAGAAAGTTGTTTTCACATTCATTTGCTGAAATTGGAGGTCATATATTGCAACTAATAATTTTAAAATCTGAATGAATGTAATTCTAGTTACTGACAAGTATGTGTTAACTGGATCAAGACCTTATTTTTGTATAAAGCATTTGACAAAGTGTTGATTTATATTTGTTAATAATTCCATCAACTTTCATTTTTCTTCTGAAGATTCACTTTGAAACCAAAGGTTTATTTCCTGGAGGAATATCAACCAACTTCTAATAAGATTGTTCAAGATTGAACCAATCTCTCTATTGACACCATATTTCCAAAAGGATGAATCCACATAAAACATACAAAATGTTGAAATCAAATCCGAAGATAGTAGAAGTTCTTTGACATTTAATTCGCGTCTATATCTCTTTATTAAGTACATTCTCCTTTTGTTCTTTCCAAGGTTTTTAGACCTTTCACTAGACTACTAAAGTCTAATTCTACAATTCATATTTCTAGACACCCCCACACTTTGAAATATTTCAAATTGGATTTCTTTTTCATTTCTCATATGAAATATATAGTGTCCTAAACAAACAAAAAAAAATAAAAAATTTTTGTTGTTCCCTTCTGCAGTAAGGATAGTTCCTCCATACAAGTTTTGTGGTGAACTTATAAGTAATGTACCCATCATTTCTTTAAATTTTAATTTTTTTCTTTTCTACAATTCTATTAGATATAGTTTAATAATACAATAGTTTGATGGATAAATTGAATCACCCTGAAAATTCAATGACCTAAGCTAGAGCCTCACATAATGAATAATGACTTGAAAATGATTAAAATAATGTTTATATACCTAAAATAATTTAATTAACTTGGTTTGAAAGTATTAGAGTCTAAACGTCCAGAAACGACCGTGACGTTCGAAAACTACTAAAATTGAACTAGTAGGTGTTCTTAGGTTGGTGAAGGCTTGGGAGTGTCGTATGATGGTTAAATCTGGTAAAAATAATTTAAATAGGTAACACAATACTTTAGGGTCAAAAAATCATGGTACGACCACCCAATGGGCTCTTGAGGAGGACCTAAACTTTTGACCAAAAGCGGTCAAAAGACAACACCCTCCACGAAGGTCTTTGACGGATTGTTAAGGGAGTGACGCCGCGTAGGTCAGGATCATGGTTGATACTAAGTCTCCCCATAAATACTTACCCAACACCCCCTCAGTCAATAACCACGAGGATGCAGGACAGAGCGTGGAACCACCTACGGTCCGAATGCTTCACATTCCTCGGTATCATATTTTGAATCTTATTTTGAATCTTATTTCTCGACATTCCTCGGTATCATGAGCTTGAATGTTTGAATTATAGATACAATTCTTGGATAGATAAAAGTTTGAAGAAGAGTGATTAGGATCCATCCATTTCTTTGTCTTAAAAGTCCTTCAGCCCATAATCTCTGAAAAATGTCGATCAAAGTTTCCTTTAAGGGAGTGAAGTTACAAGGTTTCCTTACTTTATGTTGAGATATCTGCAGGTTGGAAGGCTCAAAAATAGCATGAATTTTCTCAATATTCTGATTTCTTTGTTTCAGTGGTATATATGTTGATGCATCTTCATTCCTTTCATCTGATGAATTTTTCAGGACTTGAAGAGGAGTTTGTGTATCAAAAAAATTCTAGACTGAATGCCATTTTCTAAGTCTTTTTCAATTTGAATTAGACTGTCAAAACTTTGAATACCAGCAAAGAACAGGGTTTTGTAGTATATACCCTCAAGTGACCTGATGAGAGTTTTGACCAACTCCTCTTCAACGTAAGTGACGTATCTTGGAGGCTTCCATTTTCCACCGTATGACATATTCCTCAAAAGATTCATGACTTAATTTCTTCACTTTGAGCAAATTGAACATTTTAGGGTCAACCTTCTTATTAAACTTGTATTGTTCCACAAAGTCTCTATCCATGTCTTCCCATGCGAGCCATTTGTCAAAGTCTTGTTTGACGTACCAAGTGAAGTCTATTCCTTATAAGCTTTGAATTTATAACCTCATTATGAGAGATTCATTGTTTTCCAAGACAACTAGCCTGCTACAAAAATCTTTAAGATGTGTCATTGGATCTCCACGTCCGTCGAACATGTAGAATTTTGGAATTTTAAATTTCGATGGCAATTCAACTCCTGGGTGAAGACATAATTTTTTATACCTCAAGTCATGAGCTGGTATTGAGTTTAGTCCTCCATTCACCTTTTTCTCCAAGTCATGCATTTTTGTTATAGTGCATCTAGCTTAGACTTCTCTATTTTGTCACCTATTCCCTCATATTGTAAAGCATCAAAGTTGAGGCGTGTTGGAGACCTTTGTTAAGAAAGGGTGTGAGTAGGAATAGGATGAGGAGAGATGGTCCAAAAGGTACTTTGTGTTGGAAGAGAAGAGGATTGATTTTTTCGAAGGTTGAACATATTTGTCATATTGCAGGTTCTTAGTCGAGCCAAAGTCTAAATACTAGACAACCTTTGATCAAAGAAGTAAATCAAACACAAATGCGAGTTATTATATAGTGAGATAAAGTTATAATTAAAATGAATGATGCAATACCCTCAGAGTGGGAAAATTATAATAGTTAAGAGAATAAGGTCACATAATTTATTCAAGCTACACTTTGCCAATTTGAAGTTTAGAGTCAAAGAAAGCTTTTAACTCCATTTTGACATAATAAATTGACACATAAGTATGCAATTTGTCTAGAGGGAATTTCTAACAAAACTTTCCAACTCTTTCTTTCATAAAAAAAAAGAATTTAGGAGATGAAATCCCGATACATTACTGCCGGCCAAAATTGGATTTGAAAGAGCAAGCCAGAAAAAAGAGGCGTTGAGATAATACCCTTCATCCTAATCTCATCTACTAAAAAAGGGAGCCCCCTTGATCACCTGAAGAGCTTTTTAGGCAGAATTGGCATAATTATTACCGTGAGGATTGAGCTGCCAAAAGAGATTATCCTCCTTTGGGTTGGAAGATAAGATGTATGCAGTCCATAGAAAAAGAAAGAGAAGAAAGCATTTTGAAGCCAAATGCTCTTGGATGGGTAGTTGAATAGGGGGATAAATCCTTTTTTCTCCTTTATATTGAATGTAGTCAATCATTTTGAGGTCATGAGAACAAAGAGTCATAGAGATGTGAGAAGTTTTGCTTTCGCTATCGACTGACCATTGTGTTAGTAGTGCTATACTAGATTGGCACCCTAACTGGTACCTATACAGCTACTCCTTGTCAGTTGCTATATTTTTTTCACCTGTTGGGCCCTTTAGACGATAGGGCTTATGCAACATGTATGACCTAACTATGACTTCTAAGAGTTTGCTTGACACGGACTTGAAAGGGATTTTATGCGAGAGGCTCGTGGTTTCGCGATAATAAAACTATTCGTTATGTCCATGCATATGCCTACTCTCTATAATGGGTGTTTGAATAGAATTAGAGTAGTTGTGAGAGGTGTAAAGGCACAACATCACGAGAAATTAAAAAAAGAAGAGGGTCCCAATTAGGGAAAGTATGAGCGGAATCACAGTTATCAGAGCAATAAACACTTAATATTTAGATTTGAAAGCGGTAACATATAAAAAGTTTATGAAGCTATAAATAAATAAACAAATAAGCATAAATGAATAAAGGAAAGTAAACATATAAACATATTAAAAGTCACGCAAATAAGGAAGAAGGTAAACATGCAAGAAAATAAATAAGGGGGAATGGAAAAGGTGAAACAGGGTAATAAATAAATAGGGAAGAGGGTAAAGTGTGGAACATGGAAAAAAGACAGTAAATAAGGAAACAAAATAATAACTAAACATGGTAAGAACCTAACAAATAATAAAATAACAAAAATAAAGTAAACCCACACAAATAAGCATGAAACACATAATGGTAAGAAACTAATATTCCCAGCGGAGTTGTCATTCTGTCGCGCCCCATTTTCTCGCGAAAGCGAGTTTTGTGCACGACCTAACAACTCTTTTGAGATTTGGGAGTTGAAGGAGTTGCCACCTAACAAATTAAGGCGTGTTGGGGCACCTATCTAACCTAGCTAAATCTAGCTAAGGTCAACGAGCCAGAGATCAGGATAAGGATTCAAATCACCTCGAAGGGAAGGTGTTAGGCATCCCTCGAGGTCCACAAATGTGGATCCTGGTCGTATCTCATGCATATTATGTGGGGGTTACAAGTAACAAATAAGGTCACTTCATTTATTAGTTAATCAATTAGCATGCTCGCTAAGTGATAACAAATATAAAACAATTAAAACTATTTTATTATTTTAATTAATTTAAACATGCAAGGATAGGTGATAGCCATAAATAAACAATTAAGCTCATTTTTATTTATTTTAACATACGAGACTATGTGATAAACAAGTCGAACAAATAGTTCGTTGTTATTTTAATTAATATTTAAACATGCGAGTCTAACTGATAACAATAAAATATATACAAAGGAATTAATAAATAGATGATCCAGAGGATATAAAAGAGACAAATGAATAAGAAAACTATTTTATATTTTTTGTTTTAAACTACACCAAATAAACATAATTTGAACAAACAAATAAAGGGATAAGGGGAAGGGAGACTCTAAGAAAGACTTTTGGATCACCACTCGACTTTTCTTTTATTTTTTCCGATAAGTTGTTGTATAGGGACTGAAAAAACCAAGGTTTGTCTTTCAAGCCTGAGTAAATGTCATCATCTCCGTAGGGCCAACTACCCTCACCCCACCACCACATGTATTTAGTACCTAAAAGGTGCCTAATCGTCCCAACGTAATGTCCAAGAGGCATTGAACTCTTAATAGGGTGGATTTAGAAAAAAATAAAATATAAGACCCTCCTAGACACCAAGTCAAATAAAAAGACAAACAATACGGTCATTTAGCTTGATAGGTCTCAATTTGACCTCTAAATTTAACTAGGCATACTTGCAAACAACACATAATGGTGAAAGATTTTCTTGCTAAAGTGTGTGACATAAGAGCATTCAAACAAGCAACATAATATTATTAAAAGGGCAAAATGATATCTTTTTTTTTATTTTATTCACGACTTATTAGCTTAAAGTTTATTCTAGAATATATCTAATAAAATATTATTAAAAAATCAAACAAAAGAGACAATATGTGAAGGAAGCACATGAGCATTACCCAAGTCAAGTGCCAAACTTACGGTTTACATACTAATTCTAAAGAAATTGGCATGACAAAGCAAACACAAGAATATAACAAATTTCTAATGGAAAGAAAAAGCATCGCTCACCAACTAAAACAAGTAAACACTCCCCTTAAATTAAGCTTGCATTCATCCCAAGAACTGAAATAATAACCTTAACATAAGTTAGGAGAATCAAAACCAATTATACTACTATAACAACTAATTGAACAAATCAAATAATCAATAAATTTAACCACAATTAAGCCACTTTTAATAATCAGCTAATTATTACAACTAGTTTCTCAAATCAAGCTTACCAAGACACAACCAAGATATAAGGGCAGCAAATCAATTTCTAACTTATGGTGGAACCAAAAATTTTATAGAAAGCAAAATAAAATACAATTTTTTTGCACAAGCTTTGGGGCACATTTGGAGGATCAATTAGTCACTAACAAACAAATGAAGAAACAAACGGTAGCGTTTTTGACCAAAATACTAAACTCATAACATTATGGATATATATATATTTTTTAATAACGCTAGGAAAATAAAAAAAATCGAACAAGAGAACTAAATCATCTTATATCTTGGAAGAAAACTTCAAAGGCGCTTGATGGAGTTTGCTTACCGGAGATGCTGTCCTTAGAAGAAAGCAGCTCGCCGGTTGGAGCTGTTTCTCGCGTTGCTTCCGCTTCGGCTGTCCTCGTGTGGCTGCTGCTGGCCAAAATTATCGTTGTCCGTTCTTGATGTTGTTCGTCCTTCAGAGAAAAGAGAGGAGAGATAAAGAAGATGGAGAAGAAGAGGGAGGACATATCGGAGAAGAGGGGGAAGGGTGGTGCCGCTGCTCCTGGTCACCAATTGATCTTGCTGGCCGGAGGAGCTCGCTGGTCGTTCTCCTCGCCTAGTTGTTGCTCCTCCTCGCGAGAATCTGTTGGAGAAGAGAGGAAGAAAATAAGAGGAAGGAGAGGAGAGGAGAAATGGGTGATAAAGGAGGGGTGGACGAGGAGGGGAGGGAAAGGGAGTTCACGAGCGATTGGCGGCTTTTACCGGAAAGAATGGGGAGAAAGAGAGAGGGGGCTGGTGGCTGCCAAGGAGAGGGGAGGGAGAAGAGAATGAAATTTTTAGGGATTAGGCCCTTTTTTAGGTTAGAATAGGTAGACTAAATATAGACCATTGATTTAATAAGAGATGAAGGGTTAGGATTCGATCTAGAATTTAGTTTATTTAAATGGACGAATGAAATTAGTAGATGAAGTCTTGAAATTAGATTGGAAAAGATATGGAATGGCTAAAATTGTAATAAAATCGGCTAGAATTGTAAGGAAGAGAATGGTTATAATTAAATAAGATTGCAATTGAATAGGCTGAAATTGAAAGAGATTGGAATAAAATAGGCTAACATTTAAAAATTTTGAGGAAAATTAAGGAAATGCCATCTAATTAAAATACTACAAATTTATAAAATATTTTTATATAATCGAAAATTACTTAAATTTTAAAACATTCGAAAATAATTAATAATTTGAAATATTTTAATAATAATTTTATAAAGTAAACATACTAAAATATAATTTTCATGCAAAATCGACTAAAATTCTAAACTTTAAATAAATTTTAAAAATACATATTTAATTGGATAGCATTCCTGAAATGGTTAAAGGTCGGTCAAAATTTGGTGTCAACAATGAAAGTTCATGATTTATTCATCTACAAACACGAATTGTGTTCTTGATAATATGGGTAACTAAATCCAAAACTAGGGTTGTCAGAACCATGTGGGATTAACAAAGTATAACTAGTAATTAAATAATTCTTTCGCTTAGAAGTATTTTTAACCAGTGCTACTTGACAGACTAATGAGGTAGTTAATAAGAAAATAATAATCAACATATATTTTGTGTGATACCATCTAATAGGCTAGTATCGTTGTCACATCCGGGGAGCACCCCCTAGAAGTAACATGGCATACTTGACCTCTCGGTGATCTTATACGAGCCCATGTTATCATTCGTCGCATTAACATAGTAAATTTAGAGAAAAATTTAAAACTTTTCATAGCACATTATATGCTAGAAACATCTTTTCATCTTAGACTCAACAACATTAGAATACATTAGGGACACGACCCTTAAAACATAAGACATAACTATACAATCTTTAAAATTTTTACATTAAGACATGAGTAGGGAATCCTTGGAACTTAAGGACCCCTTTCCTTGAGGAATCACATATCAAGCTCCTCAATCATAGACATCCTTTAGGCATCCATAACCTACACTTTGTGTAAAAAGTAGAGAAGAACAATTCAAAATAGAAATTCTCAATTTTACATTCATTACATGTTCATCTATATCAATTCTATACGCATTTCAACAACATCAAATCAAAGAACAATTTAGATTATTTTCCAAAAATCTCACAGTAAACTGCCTATCATTAAAGTGAACATGCTTCTAAATTCCAAAAATGCAACATTTAGGCAATTGATAGAAAAAACATGACAATGTGAGATACAAAACTTCACCTAGACAATCATACTATCATCACACCTAGGATCAAGTCTACACAAAGGACTCCAATCCATACTAGGTAACTTATGAAGGACCACATTTATACAAAAGGGAACATCGAACACCTTAAGCACATATTCTTAGGGTAGCATGATTTCATAGGTAGACACTAAACATTTAAAGTTCAAATCATATTATTAGGCTACCATCATTAAAGAAACTATGTAGAACCACATCATTCCAAAACAACTCATTTTAACTATAATAACTTCTAACATACTTTAACTATATCATGACATACATTTCTCAATATTACATGCTATTTCACATAAATATCATACATAGCCATAAATGGCATCACATCATCAGAACATGTTAAAATTCACCTTCATCACGTACTCATTCAACCATAAATCAAAGATAAGCATTTAGACTCACCTTTTCTCCCTCAAGCATAGAGAACAATCTTATCCAAGCAATCACATCTAAAAATACTACCGGAACAGAAAACATAAGAGAGAGATCTTATAGAGTTAGGTTCTATGGCACGATATGTGAATTATGAAGAAGGGAAAGTCTATCTTCCTATATCCTCTCATACCATTTGATGTTTCGTGACACACCATCAATGATACAAGACTTACTACACGTGGCAATATGAGACTTCTTGGACCCTAAACCACTTTTAAAGACCTCGTGCTCTAATACCATGTTTGTCACATCCAGGAAGCACCCACTAGATGTAACATGGCGTACTTGACCTCTCAGAGGTATTATACGATCCATAGTTATCATTCATCGCATTGACATAGTAAATTTAGCGGAAAATTCAATTTTTTTCATAGCACATCATATACTAGAAACATCACTTCATATATATATATCATAATATATATATAGATTCTAAGTCTCTTTGACATCTTAGACTCAACTAAATTAGAATACATTAGGGACACGACCCTTAAAACATAAGACATAACTATACAATATTTGAACATTTACATTAAGACATTATTAGGGAATCCTTGGAACTTAAGGACCCCTTTCCTTGATCTTCGGAATCAGATATCAAGCTCCTCAATCAAAGAAATTCTTTAAGAATCCATAACCTACACCTTTGTGTAAAACGTATTAGAATAATGGGATTAGTACAAGAATCCAATAAGTATGGCATCCATGTAAAAACATGCATTTAAAAGGGACATTTCCTTGAAATCATACTTCATGCCTTCTTGAGTAAATCTTTATAAAACTTTGAAACAATAGCTTTTATATCATTCATATACTTCATATAAACATATTCAAAGGCCAAACAATTCATAGGATCACATATAGGATTTATTAAATTTTTGAGTCATATTATAGTGAGCTAATTTCCTTTTTATTTATTAACTTCCCAAGTAACCCTGTAGTGATACTTGGTGCAATGCATAACCTTAAGTCCACAAGGAAACATATATATAATCTACACAAGACAACACAAACCAGTATAGGAGTATAATACAACTTAGACATATTTAAGTCAATACCATAGTACAATTATAGTAAGCTACATCTAACTTGCACACACTTTTATTTCTTTTCATATTTCTCATTATAAGACCTTGTTCATTACCCCAATCTTAGTCTACTAGTGCAATGAACATATGAAGCCCAATAACCTCATACATTCTTAGTAAACTCTTCATGAGACCACAAACCTTAACACTTCATACATCAACATAACCAGTAAAGGTAACTTCATCCAAACTAGGGAAGACCTTCATCATATAGTCATTAATACCAACATATATACATATATTTATATATATATACTTATATATATATATACATATATATATATATATATATATATATATATATATATATATATATATATATAAATATATATCAAGACCACTTCATGTAGGCTCATATCATGCATTTCATCACAAGAAGTAGACCAATACTACAAAGTCATGCATATGGACATAAGCATAAACATACACATTAGGTCACCTTCCTAGGACTTCCTAAGGAGCTACTTGTGCAATGTCTATATGGGTTCATTACTTCCACCTATACTGAGTAACCTCCCTTAAGTCCTCCTAGTTATGATCCTATTCATTTACTTCCATTGTCCATTTTATTTTAGGGAAACTATAGCATTAACTGGCACTAAGACCATGGGTGCTAAACATGGAATTTTGTGTTGTAGAGACTTACACCAATGGAAGGTGTTCTTACCTAGCCAAGGTACAAAATTAACACAAGCTAGCATACTAAGTAATATCACATTGCTAGATCCTATGTGGCAAGCATAGTTATGGAACTTGGAGGTACATGTGAAAACCCTCTTTATGCCAAGGTTAGGCATTGTAGTTATTCACTTATGGAAACCCTATTTATGCCAATTGAAGCATTGTAGTTATCCACCTCATGAGGTTTATGGTGACCTACCTTCAAACATTGGAAAGGGACACACAATCATATTTAAGTTGACTCGATGCTAAGCTAATTTCACTTTATTGAAAACCTTCATTAACATTACTTTATAAAATGTGGGATTAAGAGATTCACTCCCCATATACTTAGCTCATAGGTTATAGATGAGAAGTATTTTCATCAACCTATATCATGTGAGAAAATCCTCTCTCATGGACATAGCATATGTATTAGCACTTATCTAGTTTAGGATACACCTGATCACACCTTTTAAGGCTCTTTTTTTGACTAGATCATCTTTCATGTCTGTTTTTTTACATATATGTGAGCAAACCTTTCACATATAACCTTAAGTCACACATTTCATATATAAATACATAAGTCTATAGGTGTGACCATATGAGAAGTCCTTTCATATTAACACATTAAGACACTATGCACATTCATAATTCATCATATCATATACCTAAAATCATTACATAGAAGACATATTCATGACATGCCCATTCTTCATTTTCATGTACATAGAAACGAAACCTAGGAACTATCCTATCAAGGTATACATGTGCAATGCATAGGCAATGTCTCATACCCTTGCCCATACTAGTACACCTATCAAGTAATCCTATTTAATGAATACATAACATACTTTAAATACATATACTTTACATGAATAGTAGTAGACACTAGTGAATATGAGACAAGCCAACTTCATATTACACTTAAGACTTCTAACTTGTGCTATTGATGCGTTCACATAGGGGTACATAGATAAGGGGATTAACCATCTTAACTCATAAATGGAAGAAAATATGCTTTACCCTAACATAGATATACACATGCTTACACAATAATCATACAACCTAAATCACAACTAGAATACGAAAGTAGGCATAAGCTTCACATAGTATTATCATAACCACATGTCCATATATTCATCAATTTGCCTTCATGGACATGGTCAACACATATATATATTGAAAATAAAGTAAACACCGCCACCATAAGTGAACCATACCACACAATGCCATACAAGGCTTCATCAATATTACTATAAAGAAATAGAGAAGTAGAAGAGCATAGGAATTCTTACCAACCCTTTAGCCCTTGGTCATCACTGACAATTACTACTCTTTCATCAATAAATAAAGTATAGGGAAGTAGCTAATCATACACTTAGTCATATATAAATTGTGCTTAAAGCTTTTCAAAATCAATCTACTATCGTAGGCATTAAACTATCAATTCAATGTATAGTAGAAAGAATAGGCCATCTTATTAATTTTCCCAAAGTATTAACCATCAATCATATTTTACCAGTAAAGTACATTCTAGACGTAGCTAACGAAATCATAGTCTAGATGAGACACTACTACAATTGCCAATAAGGTCGAATTCACTATAAGCATGCTTCATATTAGGGTTTTATGGAAGGTAAGTTTACATAGGTTAATCCTATTCAAACTATCATGAATTGACCCATATTAAATCTATTACATATAATTCATACTGTCACAACGTTATAGGCAGCATCTATAGACTATTAACCGTGATCAATTCATATAACAACTAACCTAACGTCAAAATCACAAGCTACTACTTGATAGAATAGAAAAACTTAGTTCAACTCATATTCATCCTTCTTCATCTTGATCATACACGATTTATACTTATAATTCAATTTTAATATTACCTTTAAACAGTAGCTACAAGACCACAACACAATCGAAATCCCCTTTTAAATCAATTGAGAACCACATTACAATAATCATAATAAAGACTAGGCTAGGCATGTTCAAACCTTCATGCATTTATTCACATGAATAATTCATCAATGATTCACCATAAATATTCATAATGCACAGTAGACATAAGTATATTAACATAATTGAATCACAAATCGATATGCATAAGATCAAGATCATAAAGCCTTACATAGACTAAAATCGAGTTTGTGAAAGAGCATGGGTTCATCATGTAATAAGATTGAAAATCACGTCCAAATCAGTACATAATAATCGATACATTCATATTATGCTTTTGAATCGATTTAATAATGAACCCATAGTTGGATTGAAGAATAAGAACTTTGATCATAAACTTTCTTTGAAAATATTGAGAATAACTCTCTAAATGGAAGGGTAACTAGAGATGAAGGATCACCATACCATTATTAGTTGAAAACCTCTACAAATTCGTGATTCATCCATGGAAATCCAAGCTCCATGCTGTTCTTGAGCTTCATCAACAATGGTGGTTTCTACGGAGAATATTTTGAAGGGAAAAGGTTTAATTTATGGGAGAGAATTCAGAATGGGTTGATCACGTGTTAGATGACTTATATACACCCAAAAGTAGATAAATAAACCTATTAGACTCAGTTTAGGACGTGGGGTGAATTTACCATTCACCCCTTAAATAAAACAGTGTGCAAGGAACCACTTGAAAGCCACCATCGACGGACCGTAGGTCAATCAACGGGCCGTCTATGGCTTCCGTCAATTGGTCCTTCTGGTCTTTGGTTGACACTTGACCAGGCTAAGTGTCCATCGACGATACCCCACCAACAGTCCGTTGTTCCAACAACGGGCCGTCGTTTGGTCCGTCGATTGACATTGCCAAGGCAGTGTCTCGACCAGCCTTTGGTCCTTCTTGTGGGGACTTTTGTGGGGCCCTTTAGAAGTCGTTCCCGGGCGTTTCAAACGTAAATACGAACCTTAAAAATTTCTAGACCTTCCACATAAGTTTCACCCAAAATAAACACCTGCAACTCGTCGAACAAGCTATGCCCCATCAAGACACACATTGAGCGTCTTAAGGTCTATCTTTCGAACGACTTGGACGTTTGACCTCCAAACTTCTTGAAACTGCATATACCATCGATAAACATCATTATAACTCATTTTAATACTTAATAAGATCATGAAATACAATATAGGAACACGCATGGACACATGAGACACATAGGTGACTAGTCGTCGAATGTTTTGGTCATCCCTTGTCTTTCGACTTCCAAACTACCTCAAACTTTACACACTTCCTCTAAACCATATTATAATTCATTTTAGGACCTTAGAACCTTAAGACGAACATGTTAGGCTCTATACACCCTAACACATTTTGGGGTCTTACAATATCCCCAACTTGGGAACATTACGAACCTTAAAAATTTCTAGACCTTCCACATAAGTTTCACCCAAAACAAACACCTGCAACTCGTCCAAACAGGCTAGGCCCCATCAAGACACACAATGAGCGTCTTAAGGTCTATCTTTCGAACGACTTGGACGTTCTTGGTTGTTTGACCTCCAAACTTCTCAAAATTTCATATACCATCGATAAACATCATTATAACTCATTTTAATACTCAATAAGATCATGAAATACAGTATAGGAACACGCATGGACACATGAGACATATAGGGGACTAGTCGTCGAATGTTTTTGTCCTCCCTTGTCGTTCGACTTCCAAATCACCTCAAACTTTACAGACTGCCTCTAAACCATATTATAAGTCATTTAAGGACCTTAGAACCTTAAGAAGAACATGTTAGTCTCTAGACACCCTAACACATTTTGGGGTCTTACAATTTCCCCCACTTGGGAACATTCGTCCTCGAATGACACTTAGGGCTCTTTATTCACAACAAGGACTTCAATGCATCATAGATTAGTTCATAACATTTATAACAACATCAAATCGTTTAAGCACTCAGTGCACACAAGCAAGCAAAACCATTACTCACTCAATCCTTAATGCATCAGACACAAAAGCTCTTATCATGTTCATAGGAGGAACATCCTTCTCCTAATCATAACATAGTCATTTCACCTTAATTTATTAAGATATCATCTTGCAAGGCCACACATAGGCACATTTCAACAACACTCAAAAAGCAATTTAGGCACTCTTACTTCAATGCACATAGACTTGAGTTAATTGAATCGACGAAGATCTTCATTAGTTAGACCTAGTGCCATGGAGGTCATGCTCAACCATACCATGTTTAGTGGTGTCCATGGAGGAATGTCCTTCTCCTCAAGACACTTACATGTATCATGAGTTCACACTTTAGCAATGTACAAGGTCAATTCATTTTAAAATGAGAAATTCTCAACTTTTAACCAAGACATGCTCATGATTCCTTCCTAGTGAAGTCTAAATGGTAAGTCACACCAAGTACATCACAACAAATAGAAAGAAATTTCACAAAACGTCAATTTCAAACATAGTACTCACCTTCATAGTAAGCATATGTTGAAAAGAATCACACAAATCATAGGAACACACATGAGCAATTAGCTAAACATGCTTTCACTTTTCAAGAATGAGCCTACAATTATGCTTCCAAACCATACAAGTCACATAATTTTCAAGAGACCCCATATATTTTATTTGAAAGAGACTCAACTTTTCATCATTAGGCTGAACATTACACCTCACAAGTGACTATTACCATGTTTCTTATCTTATCTAATGAAATCAAATGCACAACTAGCATATAAAGATGCAATTTAACATGAGAAAACATAGATTTTATCAAAAATTTTCTTGCATTAACTTTGGAATCTTTACAATATCTTCAAAGTAATGACAATCAATACATACCCAAACATATAAAGTTCATCATAATTAATGTAAATATCTATTCATGAACAAGCTTATTAGAAATTCATTAGTTTCAAGCTCAAGTAAGAATAGAAGGACAAGGTAGACGATATCTACAACCTTACTCCTCCATCACCATCCTCCACTTAGGGTAAACCCAATCAAAAGCAACTTAACCCAACCTTAAAAGGCTCTTAACTAAACAACCTTCATTTTCCTAACTTAAAAGTGATTACAACTTTAGAAAGAATTTACAGAAAGTTATCATAGGAACACCAAGGTATTCTAAACCTTATCTTCTAGACTATTTATCTCCAATTATCAAGTTAGGTCATTTTCATTCAACCACATAAGGTTTTCATACAGTACAATAGACACCAAGGTCATACATCATTAGGGGAAACAATAAGGAGACTTAGTCTTAAGGACTCTTTCTTTTCTTTTAACATTAATGTAAGGTAACTTCTAGGTCAATCAAACCCACATCGAATACTACCCACAATTCTAGGGGAAACAGCAATTCCACAACATCAAGGGACTAACAACACAATAAGAAGTTATAAACAATTCTACAACTCATCATGCCATAAGACTCTCATTCTTCATTCCAAATAGAAATTCTCCATTTTACATTCATTATCATGTTCATCTATATCAATTCTACACACATTTTAACAACATCAAATCAAAGAACAATTTAGTTTAATTTTCGAAATTCTCATACTAAACTGCCTATCATTACAGTGAACATGCTTCCAAATTCCAAAAATGCAACCTTTAGGAAATTCATAGGAAAAGCATGACAATGTGAGATACAAAACTTCACCTAGACAATCATACTATCGTCACACCTATGATCAAGTCTACACAAAGGACTCCAATCCATACTAGGCAACTTATAAAGGACCACATTTATACAAAAGGGAACATCGAACACCTTAAGCACATATTCTAGGGTAGCATGATTTCATAGGTAGTCACTAAGCATTTCAAGTTCAAATCATATTATTAGGCTACCATCATTAAAGAAACTATGTAGCAACACATCTTTCCAAAAGAACTCATTTTAACTATAATAACTTCTAACATACTTTAACTATATCATGACATACATTTCTCAATATAACATGCTATTTCACATAAATATCATACATAGCCATAAATGGCATCACATCATCAAAACATGTTAAAATTCACCTTCGTCACGTACTCATTCAACCATAAATCAAAGATAAGCATTTAAACTCACCTTTTCTCCCTCAAGCATAGAGAACAATCTCATCCAAACAATCACATCTAAAAATACTACCGGAACAGAAAACATAAGAGAAAGATCTTATAGAGTTAGGTTCTATGGCACGATATGAGCATTATGAAGAAGGGAAACTTTATCTTCCTATAGCCTCTCGTACAATTTGATGTGTCGTGGCTCACCACCAATGATACAAGACATATTAAAAGTGGCAATATGAGACTTCTTGGACCCTAAACCACTTTTAAAGACCTCGTGCTCTAATACCACGTTTGTCACATCCGGGAAGCACCCACTAGAAGTAACATGGAGTACTTGACCTCTCAGAGGTATTATACCAGCCATAGTTATCATTCATCGCATTGACATAGTAAATTTAGCTGAAAAAAAAAATTATTTTCATAGCACATCATATTCTAAAAACATCACTTCATATATATATAAAATATAAGTCATAATACATATATAGACTGTAAGTCTCTTTGACATCTTAGACTCAACAACATTAGAATACATTAGGTACAGGGCCCTTAAAACATAAGACATGACTATACAATCTTTAAACAATTTACACTAAGACATTAGTAGGGAATCCTTGGAGCATAAGGACCCCTTTCCCTGAGCTTCAGAATCACATATCAAGCATCCATAACCTAAACTTTGTGTACAAAGTATAGAAGAATGGGATTAGTACAAGAATGCAATAAGTATGGAAACCATGTAAAAACATGCATTTAAAAGGGACATTTCCTTGAAATCATACTTCATGCCTTTTTGAGTAAATCTTTATAAAACCTTCAAACAATAGCATTTATATCATTCATATACTTCATATAAACATATTCAAAGGACAAACATTTCATAGGATCACATATAGGATTTATTACATTTTTGAGTCATATTACAGTGAGCTCTTGTTCCCTTAACAGTGAGCTAATTTCCTTTTTATTCATTAACTTCCCATGTAACCCTCTAGTGATACTTGGTGCAATGCATCACCTAAGGCAACAAGGAAACATATATATCATTTACACAAGACAACACATAACATCATAGGAGTATAATACAACTTAGACACATTTAAGCAAATACGATAGTATAATTACAGTAAGCTACATCTAACTTGCACACGCTATTATTTCTTTTCATATTCCTCATTATAAGACCTTCTTCATGACCTCAATATTAGTCTACTAGTGCAATTACATATGAAGCCCAATAACCTCATACATTCTTAGTAAACTCTTCATGAGACCACAAACCTTAACACTTCATACATCAACATAACAAGTAAAGGTAACTTCATCCAAACTAGGAAAGACCTTCATCATATAATCATTAATACCAACATTAGCATATATATATATATATATATATATATATATATATATATATATATATATATATATATATATATATATATATATATATATATATATATATATATATATAGATATATATATAGATATATATATATATATATATAGATATATATATATATCTATATATATATATATGTATATCAAGACCACTTCATGTAGGCTCATATCATGCATTTCATCACAAGAAGTAGACCAATACAACAAAGTCATGCATATGGACATAAGCATAAAAATACACATTAGGTCACCATCCTAGGACTTCCTAAGGAGCTACTTGTGCAATGTCTAGATGGGTTCATTACTTCCACCTATACTTAGTAACATCCCTTAAGTCATCCTAGTTATGATCCTATTCATTTACTTCCATTGTCCATTTTATTTTAGGGAAACTATAGCATTAACTGGCACTAAGACCATGGGTGCTAAACATGGAATTTGGTGTTGTAGAGCCTTACACCAATGGAAGGTGTTCTTACCTAGCCAAGGTAGAACAGTAACACAAGCTAGATTACTAAGTCATATCACATTGCTAGATCCTATGTGGCAAGCATAGTTATGGAACTGTGAGGTACATGTGAAAACCCTCTTTATGCCAAGGTTAGGCATTGTAGTTATTCACTTACGGAAACCCTATTAATGCCCATTGAGGCATTGTGGTTATCCACCTCATGAGGTTTATGGTGACCTACCTTCCCACATTGGAAAAGGACACACACTCATATTCAAGTTCAGTCGCCACATGCTTAGCTCATAGGTTATAGATGAGAAGTACTTTCATCAACCTATATCATGTGAGAAAATCCTCTCGCATGGACATAGCATATGTATTAACACTTATCTAGTTTAGGATACACTTGAGCACACCTTTTTAGGCTCCTCTATTGACTAAATCATCTTTCATGTGTGTGTTTATACATACATGTGAGCAAACCTTTCACATAACACCTTAAGTCACACTTTTCATATATCAATACATAAGTCTATAGGTGTGACCATATGAGCAATCATTTCATATTAACACATTAATGCACTATGCACATTCAAACTTCATCATATCATATACTTAACATCATAGCATAGAAGACATATTCATGCATGCCCATTCATTCATTTTCATGTACATAGAAACCAAACCCAGGAACTCTCCTATCAAGGTACACATGTGCAATGGATAGGAAAAGTCCCATACCCTTGCCCATACTAGTACACCTATAAAGTCATCTTAGTTAAGGAATACATAAAATACTTCACATACATATACTTTACATGCATAGTAGTAGACACTAGTGAATATGAGAACTATCTTTCATTTAGACACCATGACCTATACTACTTGTAACATGCATGTAAAGTAAGTGTGTGTGTACATTGGTCAACATGATCACATAATGGCTATCAATAAAACATTTAGGAAGCCACCCTCTTAGACCATAATACTCTTTCAAGCATAAACCACACAGCACACAATAGCATAGGAGACATGCCAACTTTATATTACACTTAAGACTCCTAACTTGTGCTATTGATGCATTCACATAGGTGTACATAGGTAAGGGGTTATTAACCATCTTAACTCATCTATGGAAGCACCTATACTTTACCCTAACATGAATATACACATGCTTACACAATAGTCATACAACCTAAATCACCGCTAGATAGGAAAGTAGGCATAAGCTTCACATAGTATCATCATAAGCACATGTCCATATATTCATCAATTTGCCTTGATGGACATGGTCAACACATATATAGATTAATAATAAAGTAAACACCGCCACCATAAGTTTACCATACCACACAATGACATACAAGGCTTCATCAACATTACAATAAAGAAATAGAGAAGTAGAAGAGCATAGGAATTCTTACCAACCCTTTAGACCTTGGTCATCATTGAC
The DNA here is from genome assembly GCA_027789145.1 of Solanum arcanum. NCBI lineage: Eukaryota > Viridiplantae > Streptophyta > Magnoliopsida > Solanales > Solanaceae > Solanum > Solanum arcanum. The sequence continues at coordinate 34,086,192 of CM050941.1, read as the reverse complement.
CATTACTACTCTTTCATAGAAAAATCAAGTATAGGTCAGTAGCTAATCATACACTTAATAATATCGAAATCATGCTTAAAAACTCTTCAAAATCAAGCTACTATCGAAGGCATTAAACTATCAATTCAATGTAGAGTAAATAGAATAGGCCGTCTTATTAATTCTCCCAATGTATTAATCATCAATCATATTTTACCAATAAAGTACATGCCAGGAAGTAGCTAACAAAATCATTGTCTAGATGAGACACTACTACAATTGCCAATAAGGTCGAATTCACTATAAGCATTCTTCATATTAGGGTTTTGTGGAAGGTAAGTTTACATAGGTTAATCCTATTCAAACTATCATGAATTTACCCATATTAAATCCATTACATATAATTCATACTCGCACAACGTAATAGGCAACAGATATAGACAATTAACCATGATCAATTCATATAACAACAAATCTAACGTCAAGATCACAAGTTACTACTTGATAGAATAGAAGAACTTAGTTCAACTCATGTTTATCCTTCTTCATCTTGAGCATACACGATTTATACTTACAATTCAATTATAATATTACCTTTAAACAGTATCTACAAGGACCACAACACAATTGAAATCCATTTTAAAATCAATTGAGGACCACATTACAATGATCATAATGAAGACTAGGCTACCCATGTTTAAACCTTCATGCATTTATTCACATGGATAATTCATCAATGATAACCATCAATATACATACTAGACAGTAGACATAATCATACTAACATAACTGAATCACAAATCGATAAGCATAAGATCAAGATCATACAAACATACATAGGCTAAAATCGAGTTTGTGAAAGAGCATGGGTTCATCATGAAATTGTATTGAAAATCATGTCCAAATCAGTATATAATCATCAATAAATTAATAATATGCTTTTGAATCAATTTAAGGAAGAACTCATGGTTGGATTGAAGAATAAGAACTTTGATGATAAACTTTCTTTGAAATCTTTGAGATTAACTCTCTAGATGGAAGGATAACTAGAGATGAAGGATCACCATACCTTTATATAGTTGAAAACCTCTAAATATTCGTGGTTAATCCATGGAAATCCAAGCTCCAATCTGTTCTTGAACCTTCACCAACAATGGTGGTTTTTTATGGAGAATATTTTGGAGGGGGAAGGTTCAATTCGTGGGAGAGGATTTGGAATGGGTAGATCACGTGTTATATGCTTTATATACACCCAAAAGTATATAAATAAACCTATTATAGTCAGTTTAGGACCTGGGGTGAATTTCCCATTCACACCTTAAATAAAACAGTGCGCAAGGCACTAGTTGCAGGCCACCATCCACAGACCGTAGGTCAATCAACAGGCCGTCTGTGGCTTACGTCGACTGGTACTTTGACTATTCTTTGGTTGACACCTTCCCAGGATATGTGTCCATTGACTAGACCCTACCAATGGGCCGTTGGTCAACCAACGAGCCGTCGTTTGGTCCGGCGATTGACACTGTCAAGGCAGTGTCTCGACCATCCTTGGTCCTTATTGTGGGGCCCTTTAGAAGTAATTTCCGGTTGTTTCCAATGTAAATAAGAACCTTAACAAGTTTTTGACCTTCCACATAAGTTTCACCCATAACAAACACCTGCAACTCGTCCAAACATACTAGGCCACATCAAGACACACATTGAGCGTATTAAGGGCTATCTTTCGATCTGCTTGGACGTTCTTGGTCGTTTGACCTCCAAAATTCTTGAAACTTCATATACCATATTTAAAAATCATTATAAATAATTTTATGACTTAATAACCTCATGACATACAGTATATAAATACGCATGGACACATGAGACACATAAGTGACTAGTCGTCGAATGTTTAGGTCGTCCCTTGTCGTTCGACTTCCAAATCACCTCAAAATATATACACTGACTTTAAACCATATTATAATTAATTTTATGACCTTATAAAATTAAGACAAACATTTTAGGATCTAGACACCCTAACTCATTTTGAGGTCTTGTAGTCGATTGGTGCGAAGTAATAACTAAGACATACATATATTATGATGTCTAATATGAGGTAATGGTAAGGGTTAGTAAATTATACAGATTTAGCCGGACCAAGGTGCGGGGTGAAATTCTCTAGAAGTCGGATGAAGGATTTAGGGATACATAACTTATTACTTTGCATGTAATAACTAGGAAGGGATTTCTATTACTAGGACTATTGGGTTACGAAATTGTGGGGAACACACATACCCTAGTTACTTTCATATCTTGATAACAACCAAAGTCTATTTTTGTTCACGTGATAACCACACAATTGAAGGAATTTGTTTCACAACCAACCCCCTTTTACTTTATTGTTTCATAAATACCTTCAATAAAAAGATATAATTGTGCATTAAATTAAGTCTAAACCATATTCCTTGTGGGATCGACCCCAACCTACTAGTTGGGTTCTTTATGTAAGACCCCAAAAATAATTTAGGTAAATCTAGAGTGTAACGTGATTGTAATGGTGATATAAGGTCCTAATTTTTTCTATAATGTGATATAGAGGCAGTATCTTAGATTTTAGGTTCATTGAAAGTCAAACGTCAAGGGACGACCAAGACATTGGACGATTAAGTCACCTAAGTTCCTCATATGTGGTTTTATGTGTTTATGAGTGATGAATGAGATTATATGGTTCTTAAATGAGTTTATATGGTGTTTAAAGTCATTGTGTCAAGTTTCGTGAAGTTTGGAGGAAAAACGACCAAGAACGTCCATGACGTTCGAAAGATATGCCTTGAGTTGACCTTGTACGTCTAGGAGAGTTTCATCGAGTTTTACGTGTTTGTTTTGGATGAAATTCATGTGATAGGTGTTAAAATTATAGAAGGTCGTATTTAGTTTGGAAACGTCTGGGAAATTATCCCCAAGGACCACCAAAGGGTCCTTGCGAAAGGACCCAAAATCAGTGTGCAGACTGTTCTAGGCAGACCCTAGCGACGGAGCAGTCAACGGCCTGTCGTGGCTGTGACGCTCCGTCAAAGGGTACCTCCGTGAGGGACTTAGCCAAAGGTGAAGATAGGAACTTTGGTCAGCCACTGTATCCAACAACGGAGGGCTGTGACTCCCCATCATGCCTGTGACGACCCGTCAAGGGTAGGCGTCATGTGTAACCTGTTCCTGTGCAGGTGCTGCTGCCAATTAAGGGGTGAATTGGTAAATTCACCCCACTTATAAATTGAGTCATTGGAAATTTATTAAGGTTCTTTTGGGTATTTTAATTAAGTATATAAGGGGTAATCACATGGAAGACTTCATTCTTCAAAATCATAAACCTAAAACACTTAGAAAATATCCCAAAACCTCCATGTGAGTTCAAAGTGAAGATGGTTCTTCAATGGAGTTTATTCTTCAATTAACTTTGGATTATTCAAATAAGGTATGGGAGTTCTTCATCTAAGGCTTGCTATCACCTTAGAGCCAATTTCAAAGATGATTTTCAAAGATTTCAAATTGATGAAAAAGTCCAATTTCTACTCTAAGTCTTGTGTTCTTGCATAAATGGTTTCCAAACGTTAAGATATGATGTAATTGATGTTTAATTGATGTTTTACAATGAAATTCTCCATGA